>CM070093.1:9202500-9442500 GCA_036178185.1 Liparis tanakae
CTGTCGGACCTGGTCCTAGTCTGATCCTAATCTGGTCTGTCAGACTTGGTCCTAGTCTGATCCTATCTGGTCTGTCAGACCTGGTCCTGGTCTGATCCTGATCTGGTCTGTCAGACCTGGTCCTAGTCTGATCCTAATCTGGCACTAAGGTCTAACAAAACCAGTACAGAGATGAGTCCTATAACCCTGTCATGTCTCGGTGGTGTTTTCTAAATCCTGACTGAAACTCCTCAAATAAACTATTATGATGTACACCAGTCACACACCTGGTGTGAGACCACTTCCTCAAATACATTAGAGAGGAAGGGGGGTCAGAGGTCGGTCTGTTGGACCTGGACCTGGTCTGCTCCGTTTTAGTTTGATTCTTGTGTTCTCCTTTAAAGTGATTAATGAAGTGATGCTGCCACCTGCTGGATGAAACAAAATAATTCAATAAGTTTACGTTGTTAAGTTAAATGATCTCTCTCTCTCTCTCTCTCCCTCTCTCTCCCCTCTCTCTCTCTCTCTCTCCCTCCCTCCCTCTCTCTCTCTCTCTCTCTCTCTCTCTCTCTCTCTCTCTCTCTCTCTCTCTTTTAGACTTAACAACATTGATTTTCATTTAAAGAATCACTTCGTTTCGTCCAGCAGGCAGCAGCATCCCGTCAAGTCCGGGTCTAACACACCAGACTGGGACCCAACATTCAAAATGTAAATTATTTTTTATTTAACACACACGTATATATTTTTTAAATAGCAATAATATTTATTTATCAAAAGGCAAAAAGAACATTCCTAATTTTAATAAAGTTTTTAAAGAAATACAACATAGTTCAATTATTAGCGTGAATTTAAACTTATTCACAGAGGTTTGTGTCCAAAACATGTACAAATAAATTGACATAGGCTTTTTCCAAAAAATACTTTTTTTGATAACATTTACTTAATGTCCTGATTCATATGCTCTTGAAATAATCGTTGATCATTTTAATTGTCTAAAAACAATTGCATGTTCTCTTTAGTTCTTTAGTGCCCAGCTTCACCCGAATACAAACTCCTAACCTGAACCTGGAAAATATCATAAAATAAAAATAATTATAATAATTTTCAAACTTTCTGGAAAGTTTGCGCCATTTTTGGAGACGCTAATGATGTCACTGACGACCAATCACAGCCCTCTTTTCTCATGGTGCTTTCTCATTGGCTGTTTCAAAAGAATCCCTGGCAGCATTGCCCTTCATCGCCATTTTCTCTGCCTCTTTTCTGTCTGCTTTCTTCGATTTCCTCATCAGGCAACATTTCACCGTCACTGCGACGACTAGCAGCAGCACGACCAGCGCCGCCACAGCGGCCAACACCGGGACCAGGGGGCCGCTGGTCGTCGTATCTGCGCATGCCGGCGAGTCCTCGTCGTGCTGTTTCCCGTTGTCGTCGGAGCAGAAGCACCTGTAGGAGCCCTCCGTGTTCAGGCAGGTGTGCCTGCAGAGGCCGCTGCTGCCGCCGCACTCGTCGACGTCCACACAGTGTCCAGAAGCATCTTTTCGGAAGCCGTTCCCACACGACAGGCAGATGTTGCTGAAGCTGGCGGGGGAGTCGTCCAGCAGCCGCCACATGGCGGGACGGCCTGAGCAGCGAAGCTCCACCGGGTCGGTGGACCAGCACTCCACCTGGATCCTGCTGCTGTTGTGAAAACGAATGGAGCGGGCGCTGGGGATCACAGGGTGCTGACAGGAATCAGAACCAGAGCTAGGATCAGGTCCCTGCAGGTGAGGTCCAGTGTCATTCTTCAGGTCAGTTTCTGGTCCTGGGAAAGGAAGTCCAGGGGCAGGATTAGCTGGTTCTGTTTTTTCTGTTGCAGGTATAAATTCAGGTGCAGCTGGTTTTGGTGGCCCTGGTCCAGCTGGTTTTGGTGGTTCTGGTGTAGCTGGTTTTGGTGGTTCTGGTGCAGCTGGTTTTGGTGGTTCAGGTGTAGCTGGATTTGGTGGTTCTGGTCCAGCTGGTTTTGGTGGTTCAGGTGTAGCTGGTTTTGGTGGTTCAGGTGTAGCTGGTTTTGGTGGTTCAGGTGTAGCTGGTTTAGGTGGTTCTGGTGCAGCTGGTTTGATTGGTTCTGGTGCAGCTGGTTTTGGTGTTTCTGGTGCAGCTGGTTTAACGTTGGTCTCTCTGTCTCTCAGCTTACATATGAACTGGTACGTGTTCTTACAGGTGACAGGGATCAGACCCCATCTGGTCACTTTCGATCCGTCCCACTCCCCCTTTAGTGCCGCACAGCGAACCGTCGTGCAGGTGTGCTTGGGTTCTTCGGCCCAGCGGCTCACCTGCGAGTCCTCGCTGCCGTCCTCCGTCCACTTGAATCCTCTCAGTGGCAACGTGGGAACGACACAATGGTGCTTGACCTTCCTCAGCCCAACCCAGAAGGTGAATTCCTTCTGATTAGTGGGCGTCGACTGGGAGATGAGCCCGAGGATGTCTGCCACCTCCGGCTCGGTAGCGATGGTGGTGAGGACGCCGGGGGAACAGTCCTCGGCAGCTTGATCGAAGCTCAACTGGGCTTGGTGGATGGTGTATTGTGGTGGTGAGGCCAGGTCGGCCCAGATGGTTCTGAACAGGATCACAAGCTGAATCCAGCAGAACCAAGACTCCATCTTCTCTGATGTCAGTCTATCAAAATAGGAAAAAAATTCACACAAAGTTTGTGTTTGTTGAAACTGTGAACGTGTGAATGTTAACAATTTGATCTCCTATTGTCACTAATATACGAGCATGTAATACATGATCTATTACCGTGTAATACATGATTTATTACCATGTAATAAATTATCTATTACAATGTAATACATGGTCTATTACCATGTAATATATGATTTATTACCACGTATTACCTGATCTAGTACCATGTATTACCTGATCTATTACCATGTAATACATGATCTATTACCATGTAATACATGATCTATTACCATGTAATACATGATTTATTACCACGTAATAGATGATTTATTACCACGTAATACATGGTCTATTACCATGTAATACATGGTCTATTACCATGTAATACATGATTTATTACAATGTAATGCGTTGTCTATTACCATGTAATACATGGTCTATTACATTACATGATCTATTACCATGTAATACATGATCTATTACCATGTAATATTGCTCTAAGCAGATAACAAAAGATGTTCCTATAGGGGTATTAATATATTGTTTTACAGTAGTTGATGAACACATTATCAAACACTTATATCTGCTTACAGCTAAAGTCTATTATATTCTACATTCACAGATGTTGGTTAGTCTCAGGCGGATTACAGCTGAACAAATCAGTTCACATCAATTTATGTCACATGTTAATACTAAATCTGTTGATGCTCTATCAACATCCCAACTTTTCAAAGGGAGTGTACATACATTTACTTAACTGTCCATCAGACATTTTTTAAATTGGCTCATAAAGACACATTTGAGTCAAAAGTAAGCAAAGAATGTAAGCAGTGAGTAGTTAGGAAGAGGATTTGAGATATGGAGCCATATGAGATACCAGATAGGAGGACGCTTCCTCTCTGACAGATCTTTATCACTTTAATCGTGTTAATGTTCAAAACTTTTCTTACCCTATATTTGCTCCAACTGATCTCCTTTCTTGTTGAGTGTCTTCTTCTTTTCCTATAGTTTTTACTCCTTCGGGTTCCAGTGTCTCTCTTAATGTGTTTTTCCCGTTTCTCTTGGTTTCTCCTCCACAGTAGCGTTACTAACAGAAGGACTGCAGACCCCCCCCCCCCCACACACACACACCTACCCCCGCCCCCCCGGTCAGGAAGTGTGTGGTGTCTTGATACAGAGCTAGTTTCCTCCAGAGAAATGTTGCTCTCTCAAAGAAACCGCAGTCGACATTGTGACCAGTTTGATGTCTGAACCAAACGTGAATCTGACTTTGATTAATTATTATTAGTGAATTAATTGATAGTTGTACGTGAGGAGAAATCATGCCGAGTATCAAAGAGGAATGGATCGGATTCAATGCACTGAAATATCATTAATAACCCATTTTATGTTTCAAATGTGTACATTTCTGCATTGAGTTCATGCACCAACAAAACATTTACAAAATGGTCCATGCTAAATAATTATTGAAATAACATTTTTTTGTGAAACTGTTTTTCTGTATTCATTTCAATTGAATGGATACAATTTCAATCAATTCCAAGAAAACCAGATGTCAAAATTATATCTGTGTAAAAAATAACAAATATTTGGCAACATAATTCCTTATTGTGGCATACACTAGCCAGCTTAGCACTGACCATCCTTTCAACATAAGAACAGTCACATGCAGCCGGTGCCAAACACAACCAGTGCAGACGTGTGTGTGTGAGCCATATGTTGAGTTACAGCCGCTCAGTTCATGCTCAATGACGAGGGTCTGTAAAATGACTCATATTTCTGCTCAACATTGAGTTTGATATGTATTTTGTTTTAAGGGCAACAGCAAAAAAGCAAATCTCATGAAGATCAGGTTTTGGTAAAATACCATGAAGCCAGTCGGCCATAATGTTAGCCAGTGTCCATTTAGCATTGCCATGTACATGAAGGTACGGGCTCTTCAACATGTATTTATTAGCAACTTAGTTTTATGTCTGTGTACTTCGTACCTTTGTAATATCAATATATAAGTTCATATATGTAATTTCAATAAATAATAATAATAATAATAATAATAATAATAATAATGCATTACATTTATAAAGCGCTTTACATTTCATCATTGAAAAATCTAAACTCTAAAAATCTATACCATTGAAATTACTAGAATTTCTAGAACATAAATTTCTTGAAATGAAAGAAATCTGCATTTTCGCTTGAACCCTACCTGCAATACCTCTGCAACCCACTAGAGGGGAATACTCGGTTCGGGGTAGACTTTGTGGCACAATAACTACCCCCCCCCCCCCCCCCCCATACACACACACACACAGACACATACAGTAATTGAACAAACAGTGGCAATGTTGGGAAACATAAACACAGTGGAGGATGATTGTTGTCACAGTGACCCAGATGCTTCCTGCTTCCTTGAGGAAGTGAACAAAGAATGACAGGAAGTCAAAGGTTGTGGAGGGCGGAGCTGTGACTCCTGCTGCCATGGCAACGCTGTGATAGGTACTTTGTAACTGTCTGTGTGCCGATCCTTAATAGATCCCTCATCAGAGACTTTGATTTTGTCGGGGGTTAGGTTTGGTGGTGGTGGTGGTGCATGGTGGTGGTGCATGGTGGTGGTGGTGGGGAAGTGGGAGGGTTAGGGAAACAACAAAATGTGTTGTTTTCTGAGATTGACCCCTCCCCCGCTGAGCTAGAGCTGCACATACTTGTATTTTATGTACAAATATAGTTTTAGGAATTTCTAAATGATTATAATTATTTGTTTTAAGTTGTAAAATGCTGTATTTGGATGTATTGAGCATCATGAGTAACGTACAAAGGAAATATATGGTTTGGTACATTCCAAAACCTCGCCTAAATTCTCTGGACTTAAACCTCTCTAACTTTGTTTTGCTTCACTTTTTCAAAGTCAAACTTTAAAGGGAGAATGTTAACATATTATATTATGATTTGTAAGAGTTGTAAACCTTTCAACTGCCTCATTACAAACATATAATCATCCTGGAAGGGCTTTATTTCAATTCAGACCAGAAATATATATATTTTTTCTGTGCGTCATCTTCATTTACTCAGTAACATATAAACCAGGGGTGAGCAAACTTTTTGACTCGCGGGCCACAATTGGTTCTAAAATTTGACAGAGGGGCCGGGCCAGGAGCATTTGGACACGCACTGTAATCTATCAAACCTCGAGATTGCGTCTGTTTCAATTGAAGTTGCAAAGTTAAAGAAATCAACATTTACTGGAAAAAGATCAATGGAATTACTTTCAACATTCAAAACATATTATTACCCAACGAAATACTCAAGCTCAATAATTTCTAATCGTTTGAAACCCCACAAAATAATGAACGGATTGTCCTGAGAGACTGTATTAAATATCCACTGCGGTCAAGCCAGCCGCCACTTCGAAAAACACAGTCAAGCCAGCCCGCCCGATTTTTTTTAAGTACACGTAAATACAAGGCATTACGGTACAAGCGTGTGAAAACTGTCTTCAAAATAGAGATAACTTTCGGTGAACGTGATATGACGAAAGACGCCTTTAAATACAGATATAGTGATAGATTAAATTAAATGAAGAGATGAAAAATCATGAATTGTATGAATAATGAATACAATACATAAAATAAGGTAATTATTACAATATTGGATGTTCAGATTTAAAATGTCAAAATAAGATAAATTACAATCATGCGCAAATGTGGGTCTAATTTCAGAATAGATTTAGAACACAATGGTGCGTGGTTACAAAATACTTTCACTTCTGATTCATGGTAGAGTACCTCAGGTTGTCACCCAGAGATGATCAAGAAGTTTGATTTCTAAATGAAAGCACTTCATAAAGAATATAATATTAATATATTTCCAATATTTGATATGTATTTAAAGCAGATAATTACAAGTCTTGACAAAAATGACACTGAATATTTGTTAATGGTGACCTCTGCTAGGCCCACAAATATGTTCATGAGATATTACCATGTGGATTTTGAATAAATTCAATTTAATGTTAGTGAAAAATAAATATTATGAATATTATGCCAATATTTGAATTTTATTTAAAGCAAATACTTACAATTCTTGACTGGAATTCCACTATAGGCCCAAGAATATTTTCATGAGATATTACTGTGTGGATTTCGAATAAAATTTAAAGTTAGCAAAAAATAAATATTATTGATATTATGCTAATATTTGAATTTTATTTAAAGCAAATCCTTACATTTCTTGAAAGA
Organism: Liparis tanakae; assembly: GCA_036178185.1. Lineage (NCBI taxonomy): Eukaryota > Metazoa > Chordata > Actinopteri > Perciformes > Liparidae > Liparis > Liparis tanakae. The sequence continues at coordinate 9,209,379 of CM070093.1, forward strand.
AATTACAATGAAATCTTGTTAGTGGTGACCTCAGTGAGGCGAAGGTACTAGCCACTACACCTAGCCACTACACCAAAAAAAAAAAAACATTGCATCAATATCACCGTAAGTGATAAATTAATAAAGTTATAAAAAAATAAAAAGTAAAAGTAATTAAATGTACAAAAGTAATAAAAAAGTGAAAAAGTAATGAAAAAGTACAAATGTAATGAAAAGTACAAAAGTAATTAAAAAGTAATAAAGTAATGAAAAGTACAAAAGTAATGAAAAAGTACAAATGTAATGAAAAGTAAAAAAGTAATTAAAAAGTACAAAAGTACAAAAGTAATGAATAGTACAAAAGTAATAAAAAGTACAAAAGTAATGAAAAAGTACAAAAGTAATGAAAAAGTACAAAAGTAATAAAAAGTACAAAAGTAATGAAAAAGTACAAAAGTAATAAATAGTACAAAAGTAATGAAAAAGTACAAAAGTAATAAAAAGTACAAAAGTAATAAAGTAATAATTCAAGTACAACATTAATGAAAATGTAATAGTAAATTACAAAAAGTAATTAAAAAGTTAAAAAGTTATAAAAAGTTATTAAAAAGTTTAAAAGTTTCGAAGTTAAAAAGTTATAAAAAAAGTCCCAAAGTTATAAAAAAAAGTAAAAAAGTAATACAAAATTTAAAAAAGGAAAAAAGTAATGAAAATGAATTAAAGTATTAAACACCACACACACTCATACCTATGGGCAACTTAGAGACCAATTTACTTGAGCGTGTCTTTAGGCAGTGGGAGGAAGCTGGAGAGGGAACCCATGCTGCTCCACAGAGAGGGACCGAGAACATGCAAACTCCACAGAGAGGGACTGCCATGACTGGGAATTGAACCCACAGCCCCAATGATGTGAGGCAATGGTACTGGCCAATACACCACCGTGCAGCCCCACCACCCTGAGTGACGCCCCAGTCGATAAGGCAGAGTCCTTTCGCTTCCTGGGAACCATCATCTCTCAGGACCTCAAGTGGGAGCTGAACATCAGCTCAACATCATCAAAAGAGCCCAACAGAGGATGTACTTTCTGCGGCAGCTGAAGAAGTTCCACCTGCCTCAGACGGTGATGGTGCAATTCTACAGCTGCATCATTGAGTCCATCCTCTCCTCCTGCATCACCATCTGGTACCCTGCTGCCACTGCCAGGGACCAAGGCAGACTGCAGCGGATCATCCGTTCTGCCGAGAGGGTGACTGGCTGCAGTCTGGCAGTGGTGTAGTCCAGGGTATACGCAGGTATACGGCGTATACCCACTTATTTATCAGTCAGCATTGCGTATACCCACTTCTCAATCACCGCTGGTGCCTGGTGCGCATTATTTAGTAGTGCATGTGTCACTCACAGGCGGACCGCGGTCAGGACCCAGTCACCGTTGTCTGTGGACCCTGGACCGAAATCCAATTATTATTTCCGAATTATTAACTGTTGATGGATCGCTTTTATTTTTTGATTGACATCATAAATAAATCTCTGACTGTAAAACTGCGTTTGCCTCATGTTGAATATATGTTATACTCATGCATAACACCACCTGTGTAGGACCAGTAATATTGCTCCACGTCATGTTATTTTTATAATAGTACCACACTCTGACCTACACTACGTTTTGTAAATTAGTTTACAAAAGAAAGAAAGGTCTATATGGACAACTTGCAAGGCAAGAGAATAGTTGTCCAGTTTTGTGTGGATGGAGTAAGGATAAGGAATAGTTCACTCAAATTGCATCATTATGTAGTTGTCTCTTACCAGTCTGTGGGTCAGTATTGGATCAATAATTTCATAATCCTTATTCCCTTACGTCAAGCAGCAGGAATCATGTGGCAATGTGTAAATAATACTAGATTAATCATTTTTGGGTAAACTAAATAGAGTATGTCACTATTTATAAAACAGGGCGTTTATCCTTTGCTGTATGGGCTGCTTTAAAAAATTGCAAAATTAAGAGTATACCCACTTCTCCAGGGACCACTACGCCACTGGCCATTCCTACAGGACCTGTTCGCCTCTAGGACCCTGAGGCGGGCAGGTAAGATTGTGGCCGACCCCTCCCACCCGGGTCACGACCTCTTCCAGGTCCTTCCCTCCGGCAGGAGGTTGCGGTCCATCAGGACCTCACGCCACGGTTCCAGCTTCTTCCCTGCTGCCGTTGGCCTCTTTAACAAGGCCCGCCTCATCCCGCCCCCACACCTCACGCCGGTGTTACGCTAATCACTCACCACACTGTATACTGATTATTATTATTATTGCACATGCACTTTGCACATTCGCCTTTGCACATTCGCCTTTGCACTCATGCCCTATTTTTTGTCTATTTTTTGTTTGTTTGTACATAATGTGACTGTATTTTGTATTTTGTATTTTTGTAGTACTTTCTGTCTGTGAGTGTGCAGTACCTTTTGTGTTTTTATGTTCTATATGCACCATACATACCAGAAAAAAATCCAGGTAGGTGTAAACCTACTTGGCAAATAAACCACATTCTGATTCTGATTCTGATTCTGATTCACCCATCTAACCTAAAAAACTAACCTGCATATAAAAAAGTTAAATAGTAATGAAAAAGATAAAAAGTAGTAAAAAAGTAATGAAAAGTTATAAAAAAGTTACAAAAAGTTATAAAAACTTTAATTAAATGTATCAAACCATATTTAAATGTGTCGTTTTTTGAGTGCTGTAACTGGAAAAATATAACTGTTATTGCATCAATATCACTGTAAACTTCGTAAAGTAATACAAATTAATAAAGTTATTAAAAAAAATGTAAACGTAATTAAAAGTAGAAAAGTAGTAAAAAAGTGATGAAAAAGTAGAAATGTAATTAAAAGTAGAAAATTAATTAAAAGTACAAAAGTAATGAAAAGTACAAAAGTAATTAAAAGTACAAAAGTAATGAAAAAGTAAAAAAGTAATAAAAAGTACAAAAGTAATCAAAAAGTAATAATTCAATAAAAAGTACGAAAAGTACGAAATTAATGGAAATGTAATAAAAAGTTCCAAAAAGTAAAAAAGTAATAAAAAGTTTAAAAGTTATAAAAAAATATTAAAAAGTAAAAAAGTACTAAAAAGTTATAATTTTTTTAAATTATTAAAAAGTACTAAAAATGTAAAAAGTACTAAAAAGTAGAAAAGTAATAAAAAAGTGAATAAGTAATGAAAAAGTAGAAATGTAATAAAAAGTAGAAAAGTAATTAAAAGTACAAAAGTAATTAAAAGTACAAAAGTAATGAAAAAGTACAAAAGTAATGAAAAAGTACAATAAAAAAGTACTAAAAAGTTTAAAAGTTATAAAAAAATATTAAAAAGTAAAAAAGTACTAAAAAGTTATAATTTTTTAAAATTATTAAAAAGTACTAAAAATGTAAAAAGTACTAAAAAGTAGAAAAGTAATAAAAAAGTGAATAAGTAATGAAAAAGTAGAAATGTAATTAAAAGTAGAAAAGTAATGAAAAGTACAAAAGTAATCAAAAAGTTTAAAAGTTATAAAAAGTTTAAAAGTTATAAAAAAATTATTAAAAAGTAAAAAAGTACTAAAGAGTTATAATTTTTTTAAATTATTAAAAAGTACTAAAAATGTAAAAAGTACTAAAAAGTAGAAAAGTAATAAAAAAGTGAATAAGTAATGAAAAAGTAGAAATGTAATTAAAAGTAGAAAAGTAATTAAAAGTACAAAAGTAATGAAAAAGTAAAAAAGTAATAAAAAGTACAAAAGTAATCAAAAAGTAATAATTCAATAAAAAGTACGAAAAGTACGAAATTAATGGAAATGTAATAAAAAGTTCCAAAAAGTAAAAAAGTAATAAAAAGTTTAAAAGTTATACAAAGTTTAAAAGTTATAAAAAAATATTAAAAAGTAAAAAAGTACTAAAAAGTTATATATTTTTTTAATTATTAAAAAGTACTAAAAATGTAAAAAGTACTAAAAATGTAAAAAGTACTAAAAAGTAGAAAAGTAATAAAAAAGTGAATAAGTAATGAAAAAGTAGAAATGTAATTAAAAGTAGAAAAGTAATTAAAAGTACAAAAGTAATGAAAAGTACAAAAGTAATCAAAAAGTTTAAAAGTTATAAAAAGTTTAAAAGTTATAAAAAGTTTAAAAGTTATAAAAAAATTATTAAAAAGTAAAAAATTACTAAAAAGTTATAATTTTTTTAAATTATTAAAAAGTACTAAAAATGTAAAAAGTACTAAAAAGTAGTAAAGTAATAAAAAAGTGAATAAGTAATGAAAAAGTAGAAATGTAATTAAAAGTACAAAAGTAATGAAAAGTACAAAAGTAATGAAAAGTACAAAAGTAATCAAAAAGTTTAAAAGTTATAAAAATTTTAAGTTATAAAAAGTTATAATTTTTTAAAATTATTAAAAAGTACTAAAAATGTAAAAAGTACTAAAAAGTATTAAAGTAATAAAAAAGTGAATAAGTAATGAAAAAGTAGAAATGTAATTAAAAGTAGTAAAGTAATGAAAAGTACAAAAGTAATCAAAAAGTACAAAAGTAATTAAAAGTACAAAAGTAATGAAAAAGTAAAAAAGTACTAAAAAGTTATAATTTTTTTAAATTATTAAAAAGTACTAAAAATGTAAAAAAGTACTAAAAATGTAAAAAGTACTAAAAAGTAGAAAAGTACTAAAAAAGTGAATAAGTAATGAAAAAGTAGAAATGTAATTAAAAGTAGAAAAGTAATTAAAAGTACAAAAGTAATGAAAAGTACAAAAGTAATTAAAAAGTACAAAAGTAATTAAAAGTACAAAAGTAATGAAAAAGTACAAAAGTAATAAAAAGTACAAAAATAATCAAAAAGTAATAATTCAATAAAAAGTACGAAAAGTACAAAATTAATGGAAATGTAATAAAAAGTTACAAAAAGTAAAAAAGTAATAAAAAGTTTAAAAGTTATAAAAAGTTTAAGTTATAAAAAGTTATAATTTTTTAAAATTATTAAAAAGTACTAAAAATGTAAAAAGTACTAAAAAGTATTAAAGTAATAAAAAAGTGAATAAGTAATGAAAAAGTAGAAATGTAATTAAAAGTAGAAAAGTAATGAAAAGTACAAAAGTAATCAAAAAGTACAAAAGTAATTAAAAGTACAAAAGTAATGAAAAAGTAAAAAAGTACTATAAAGTTTTAATTTTTTTAAATTATTAAAAAGTACTAAAAATGTAAAAAAGTACTAAAAATGTAAAAAGTACTAAAAAGTAGAAAAGTACTAAAAAAGTGAATAAGTAATGAAAAAGTAGAAATGTAATTAAAAGTAGAAAAGTAATTAAAAGTACAAAAGTAATGAAAAGTACAAAAGTAATCAAAAAGTACAAAAGTAATTAAAAGTACAAAAGTAATGAAAAATTACAAAAGTAAGAAAAAGTACAAAAATAATCAAAAAGTAATAATTCAATAAAAAGTACGAAAAATACAAAATTAATGGAAATGTAATAAAAAGTTACAAAAAGTAAAAAAGTAATAAAAAGTTTAAAAGTTATAAAAAGTTTAAAAGTTATAAAAAATATTAAAAAGTAAAAAAGTACTAAAAAGTTATAATTTTTTAAAATTATTAAAAAGTACTAAAAATGTAAAAAATACTAAAAAGTAAAAAAGTTATAAAAAAGTTATAAAAAAGGGAAAAAGGGAAAAAAGGGAAACAATTGTTAAAAAACTTATAAACAATTAAAAAAGGAATACTGGAATAAAAAAAATTACAAAGTTAAAAAGTAATGAAAATGTAATAAAAAGCATTCACATGGGCAGTTCAGAGATCAATTAACTTGAGCATGTCTTTGGACAGTGGTAGGAAGCTGGAGAGGGAACCCAAGCTGTCAAGGGGAGAACATGCAAACTCCACACAGAGGGACCGCCACGACTGGGAATTGAACCCACAGCCCTCTTGCTGTGAGGTGAGGGTACTGGCCCCACACATCCAACCTAAAAAACTAACCTGCATATAAAAAAGCCACAGCCCACAACCCACAGCCCTCTCGTTGTGAGGAGAAGGTACTATAGACTGATATCTACACATCTGAACAAAAGATTTTTTTATTAAAGGTAAAAATAAAAATAAATATTAAGAGAGCCCCCTATAGTGGTTGCAGAGATACAGCCGTTTTAGTTTGGGGATGCAATTTTCAGAGTAAGGGGATAAGGGGATGCAAACCACGTGGGATGGGCTATTCCACTCTAACATTTTTTCTGAAGGTCCTAGACCTAGAGCAAATCTGTTTTGATCTGCCTGATATAATTTTACCATTGCGGTTCCATCCATACCATCCCCGAAGTTCTGGGACCTTGGGAAAATATGGGACGGGCCATTTGCTATTAACTTTTGATTGGAAGGTCTTAGAGCCTCGCGGATAGGCTCTACCCCCCCCCCCCCCGAACCGGCCATTGCGCATAATAATGGTACCGAGGTTTTCCCCCCCAAAAATTGTTCTGAATGTCTGAGAGCTTCGCCGAGTCGTGATGCATATCGTGTTATGGCCCTGAGGCCGTTGCGGATCCAACGGTACCAAGCCCGAGTCTGTAGGACCTTGGGAAGCCAATTTGCGTGTTTCGGTGAATGGACCTTGTTAACAAATAGGGGTTTTCGGTGTATAACTCTTGTTCTTAAGGTCGTAGAGACTTGCAGATGGTCTCCGCCTCCCCCAAGTCATCCATTGCTCTTCCAATGAGACCGTCCCCGAGTCGGTGGGATCTTAGGAAATTCCTTTCCGTTCTGGTGTGAGGCGGTCATGATAGTTAATCGATTTTCGGTTTGTATACGTTGTTCTGACGGTCTCAGAGGCTCAGGAACTTGCTCTAAGGGGTTGGTTTTATTCATTGGGGTTAGGGATAAGAATATAGGGTTAGGTTAGGTGGGGTTTTGGCCCCCCACTCTATTTCTACAATGAGAGACCCGTGTACTGTCCATATACCTACCGCTCAGTCACTCATCCCTCACCTTTCAACAAGGCCGGCACATCCCTAAAACAAAATATGATGGTGATGATGCATGTTCCTGCACTGCCATCTAGTGGCTAATCAGAATCGTTTTTTTAGAATCAGAATAGTTTTTTATTTGCCAAGTAAGTTTGCACAAACAAGGATTTTTTCTTGGTAAAGTGACTCAGTGTTACATAGATTTTACTTTACAACACAAAAACATGACGCAACACACAACAACACAAAAATAACAACAAGAACAGTGCAGTACAGAACAAACAGTGCAAAAACAGTGCAACGGTTTAAGAGGTATTTTTCTTTTTCTTTAAGTGACTAACAGTATATACAATGCTATGTACAGTAGCTGTGAAGCAGGAGTGCAGGAAGTACAGTGATAGATATATATATATATATGTATATATGTATATATGTATATTCTACAGGGAGTTATTGTTGAGTAGTGAGACTGCGAGGGGGAAGAAACTGTTCTTGTGCCTGGAGGTTTTGGCGAACAGTGACCTATAGCGTCTGCCAGAGGGGAGGAGGTTAAATAGTGAATGTCCGGGATGGGAGGGGTCTGCAGAGATTTTTCCTGCCCGTTTCCTGACTCTGGAGGTGTGCAGGTCTTGGATGATGTACATTACACTCAAAAGACCACAGTACTGTATTGAAACATGATCGCTGTCCTGTATGCAGATAGATACCTCAAGACGCGTATATCCCTTCCTATTTCCCTCTTCACCGGATTCGCCAACCGGTCTCAATTGGGTTCCCGGTTGGAGGACTCCGTGAACAGTCTCAGGGTGGAGTTCTCAGTAAAGCCAAAGTAGTTTAATAACTTTAGCCTCCTGTGGTATAGTTATAAATGTTTTGCCTCAGCTCATCACTGTCCGTTCTTAGTGGAGTCGAGATACAAAATCGGACCTTCTCCAGCAGTGTGAGTTCCGGTCCAGAGAGAGAGAGAGTACGAGAGGGACAGGTTGAGGACATTGGAATGAGTGGGGGTGAGAAATGTCGGTCCCCCAACGTTAGTTTAACTGGGCCAACCAGCTCTCTAAAATGCGAGAGGCGGCGGCCCACGTCCAATGTACTGGGTCATAAGGGTTCACCTCAAAGAGGTTCTGTTCTTGCACCTCAGTGGTGGGACGAGCTCCCCGCTGACATCAGGACATCAGGAAGTCTCTCCATCTTCCGCTGGAACCTAAAAACACATCTTTTCCGACTATATCTGGATTAGAACACAGATTAGCACTTCAGTGGCTCTTAAATAGCTATTATAGTACTTTTGTAATTCGACTATCTTGAAGAAATGTTACTCTCTGTATTCTTGTTGTTCTTAGTTTGTACTCCTGGTTGAATGCACTTATTGTAAGTCGCTTTGGATAAAAGTGTCTGCTAAATGACATGTAATGTAATAAAGTCAGAGATAAAATAAGATCATCCTTGATTATTCCCACAACTGGGAAATGTTGCAGGATTACAGCAGAGTGAGTATAGTGCAAACGAACAAACACGCAGCATAAACAAGATCAAAACAAGTAATAAATATATAATAACACAGTAAAGCTATTACTGAATAACAAATATAAAATATGATGAAGTCGGACTAAATGTTTGTTTATATTGCACAGTGGATTGCACCGATTGTTCTTGATTTACATTGTAATAGGCTTGTCTATATTGATTATTTAACTTGCGATTTGATTGCATGTTGCTTTATTACTTTGATAACAATCAAACCATGTGCAAAGTACTTATTTTTTAAGCCCTATATTTTCACAAAATTAGCCATTCCTTATTATTATTCTAAATGATTTCCGATATAATTAATGTATACAAGACAGAAAAACTGAAAATTATAACAAAACAGGAAATGTAATAACAGCATATATTCATGAGTTTAGATTGGGGCACAACAACATTTTAATTAGCTTTATGCTAATGAGAATATTCTCTCTTTTAACTCCCTCTCATTATCTGATTGACACATACCAAGAATAAGGAGGAACTTGTTTAGGATCTTTATTAATATTAGAATAAATATGTTTCAAATAATGATATATAAAATAATTACGTCACAAATTAACCAAATTCAATAAGACCCACAACCAAAGACTGGCATCAACTAAAAATGCACGCACAAAAAAAATCTAATTGTCTAAATTTAATTAAACCTGCAGCCTAACTTTACCATATTCTGCCATAATGTTTTGTGTTTATATTGTATTGTTTTAATAAATATAGATGTGTTATGCTACTTCAGCTTAACAGATAAATCGGACTTTTATTTTAAAAGGTTAAAAGAAAGCCCACATTTGTTTAGGTTAAAATGCAAACTTTATGTTATAGATTACGGACAGATGCGCATTTTATAAAAAGTGTAGTTGATTGGACCCGATGAGGCTAACTCTGTTAAGGTGGTGATAAGGTGGTGATAGTTTACGAGTTTTAATTAATGAATTGTCACCGAAAGAAAGAAAATAAAGGAGTGTCACCAGCAGTAAGTCTTCACGCCAAGATCCGTTACAACTCCTATTGCTGTCATAATACGCAGGCGAAACAACATATACAATATTAATAAATAAGACTAGAGGACGCCTTTTCCAATTCATAACAGCATTGTAGAAAAGAGAGACAACAAACGGCAAAGATATGTTGATTAAAGACGTATTTGCAATTGTAATACGTCAAATACAAACGTCTGGAGAAAAATACGTTTCAGTCAAACGTAATTTGGAGAGAAATACGTTTCAGTCAAACGTAACTGCAAATTGCAATTTAGGTCTGGGGGAACGTACTTTTTGTGATACAGGGTTGCGGAGAGTGCGTAATGCATCCTTGATCCACAGGAATTCTTGCAGGTGATTGGCTGCTGCGTCCTGCCTTTTGTTGGGATGGACCTGTTGAATAAAAGGACCATTTTCTAAAGGACACGTGTGTTATCCAGACGACACGCTGAGGACCATCTTGTGAGACGGTAAAGGGGAAAGAAGGCGCTGTGCTTTCGGAAAGTTTACACTTATCGGAGCAAACCTCTCTGCAGGTGCAAATGGAGGGAGTTATAACAGCCACCAGCCGAAGAGCAGCGCGACCCATCCGCCTCCCAGATGCACCGGCTTCGGCATCCAGGAGATCCTGGGGCTGAATAAGGAGCCGTCCGCGGCCCCGAGGAGCCCGCTGAGCTCGCTGCCGGCCGCGGCGCACCTCATCGCCGCTCGGTCCTTCCTGGGCCCCACCGGCATGGGGGTGGGATGGGATTAATCGACCCTTGTATAATACCGTCGTTTTACAGACAGCCGATGGTTTTGGAGTCTGTGCTCTCGAGCACATAAGACGTTCACCTGCAGCCTCACAGCTGGCTCGGGCCACTGGACACCATGATGGGCTCCGTCTATTTGTTCATTATACATACTGACCTCACTGCTATGACATTGTTTTCTTTATATTTACAACCTGCTTCTGTGCCTGTATTGTCATTTAAAACAATATTATTATTATTATTATTTTGCTGTTTTTTTTTGTTGTTGTTATTGTTTTTATTGTTATTATTATTGTTTGACATTATATTAAATAACATAAATAAATACCATGCTGTGTTAGTGTCAAATGTTATTTATTAACTGTATTTATTAACTGTGTTTCTTTTCTTCTTTTCTCCTTTTTTTGTTTTTTCTCCAGACTCAGTTGATTTGTCTTCCAATTAAAGAAAACTCTCAATGTCGCCGTAAGTCAACGCAAGAAACAAGAAACGGAAGAAAAGACGCCACCGGTTAGTGATGATTTTTGGTTATAGCAAATGCTATTTTATTAAGAAATGAAAAATTCGCTAAAATTCAGCGGAATGTATTCTTAAAGTCACAGTGGCCCGCCTCATGTGGGCCGAAAGGAATCCACGAGCAATGCTGTCTACCGCCGTCTTTTCTAATGTTGAGGCTCATCGAAACATATAATTAATTATTCACTGATAATAATGTTACTATAAATTAAACAAAGATTACTTTAGTTTTCATCCAATGATGGATGTTATTCTTGGTTTGCTATACATTTCTTACAGCTATGCACATAAGTCTCTTTTATATCATTTATATCAATGTGTTCAATGTTGCTTGGCCGTTTGTGTTTTAATATTTGCGTCTGCAGTATTCAAATCAGATTGGTTTGATAGCTCCATGGCATAATATGTGATATCCAGTGGCGGGTCGTGCATTTTCTACCGAGGCCTTCAATGCCGTCTTACTACAGTTGAACAACATATATATATATATATATATATATATATATATATATATATATATAATATTACATAATCTCACTTCAATATTTCCCTATTGTTCTTCACCCTTTCATTGTGCAGCTCCGCTGCCCTGCGCGCTAGTTCGTTGATCTGTAGATCCGCTCGGGTCCCCAAAAGTTTTCAAAGCACCGATGCTTGTAGGTGCCTTGGTTAGACAACTCCAGTTTGCAAAGCCAGTGTGGCTCCAAACACCAAATCGATCACTTGCAAGCAATAGGCCTTCCCAGCAGTTTTGCATATACCTGCCCAGAGGACCCGCCTCTCGATATTGGTAATCCAATCAAAAGACGTCCTGTTTGCTGGGTCCTGGTCCGGTTCCGGGGCCAGCTAGCAGGCCTACAGCAGCCAACTCTAAAGCTGATTGGTTGACACTACATTTTCATTTCCATTCACTTTAAGCTACCAGCGCCCGCAATGTTGATTCTGCAGGTCTGATGGCAGATTTTAGAACCCTGGCAACACATGATGGCGGAATATGATTGGATAAAAAATCTAACATAAAGACCAGTCCTCCAAATCTTAACCTGGGGCCGGCAGCAGTGCAACCAAGACGAAAGCTATGAAATTAAGAGAATAACTCTTACTCTGTGGAATAATTGAAAACATATTTATGGGAAACTATATATATGTTTAATTAGATTTTGATGATGTTTAGGCCAGCAGAGAAGGCCTTGCTGGCACTGACAGCCCATGGTGATATCCAGTGTGTCCATGGTTATAACGATCTTCACCTCGTATCAGCGGGAGGAGCTGGAGAAGGCCTTCAATGAGGCGCACTACCCGGATGTTTTTGCCCGAGAGATGTTGGCCATGAAAACAGAGCCACCTGAAGACAGAATACAGCCCCCCCCCTCTCTTTCTCTCTCTCTAAGGTCACAATAATAAGTTGGCATATTTCAATTGAAAGTGTGTCCTTGTAGACCATGGGGCATTATTTCATTGTGCTAGTTAGACAGTTTGTGTGTGTTTCCCTTAATTTTTTTAATTTTTTTATCGAGGCATTCTTTAAGGTTCAGTTTAACTATTTGGAATTAAGCTTCATGTTAAATATATTAATGATACACCCTTCATGAAGGTGTTGTATAAGGCACTATGCCTATACCCTTTGACGCCTTCATTCACATAAAAATGCTATATTAAAATAATACATTCTGGTCCTTGGGATCTTCTTTTTAAAAATCTCATCTATAAGTTGGTGAAGTTGTTTAAAAAAAACACGTGCTCCCGGGTTTAGGGGAGATGGGCGAAGTGAGTCCCTGTAAACCTACCAGGGAAAGGTTCCCACTCACGACCTGACTACCACCTTCAACAGCTCTGTGTTGGCCCCTACCCTGACTGCCAGGAGCCTCGGGGTGATGCTAGACAGTCAACTCTCCCTGACGGCCAACATCGCTGCGACAGCGCGTTCCTGTAGGTACATGCTGCACAACATCTGGAGAATACGACCACTTCTTACCCAGAAGGCAGCGCAGGTTCTGGTCCAGGCTCTGGTCATTTCGCACCTCGACTACTGCAACTCCCTTCTGGCTAGTCTACCTGCTAAGGCCATCCGGCCTCTGCAGCTCATCCAGAATGCAGCAGCTCGACTGGTCTTCAGCCTCCCGAAATTCACCCACACCACTCCGCTCCTCCGCTCTCTTCACTGGCTACCGGTGGCGGCCCGCATCCGCTTCAAAACATTGGTTCTGGCGTACCGTGCTCTGAACGGATCGGACCCCGTCTACATCCGGGATGTGGTCACACCGTACACCCCGGCACGTTCGCTCCGCTCGGCAACAGCCAACCGACTTGTGACTCCGTCACCTCGAGCTAACCACTCTACATCCAGACTGTTTGCTGTCCTGCTCCTCATTGGTGGAACCAGCTCCCCACTGACATCAGGACAGCAGAGAGTCTCTACATCTTCCGCCGAAAATTGAAAACGCACCTTTTCCGACTATATCTGGATTAATCACAGACTTGCACTTTGGTAGCACTTGAATGGCTCTTATTATGGTACTTTTGTAGTTTGACTATGATGAGGAAATGTTACTTTCTGTATTCTTGTTGTTCTTAGTTTGTACTCTAGGTTGAAATGCACTTATTGTAAGTCGCTTTGGATAAAAGCGTCTGCTAAATGACATGTAATGTAATCTATGGAAGCAGTGATTCATCAATTGATTTGATTACAAATCTCTTGATTATGATCCTCTGCCTCTGTAAGTGTTACCTGTGAAAACATGACATAGATACTCCCATCATTACCAACAGAGGGTAAGGTCAACCCGAGTTTGTACTCATGGATGAATGTAATTATTGTAAGTCGATTTGGATAAAAGCGTGTGCTAAACGACACGAAATGTAAAACACCAGCTAAAGGATACACTAAATGACATGTAATGTAATGTAAACCGACCCCCCCTCTCCTCCTCCTCCAGCTCCTCCTCCTCCTCCTCCAGCTCCTCCTCCTCCAGCATTCCTCCCCGGGACAGAACATCTCTCATCGGCTGCAGTTGGATGTGAAACTATTTGTTCTCGCAGAAGGAGCCGCTAACGACCCAATCAAGCTATCAAGGCGGAGGAAGATTGCAGCGTGACCTGCACCACCCATCTGCCTTTTAATCTCGTTCTCATTACGGGCTGCAAATAAAAAAAAGGGAAATAAAAAAGTAATTCAGAGACCTGCTCCGATCCTAACCCTGCGTTGTGCTATACCAAAGTGGCCCCTGAGCTCAGCTGGCTGCCTTCAGCAGTTGTTGGCAAGTGAAGTGGCCCCTCTCTAAGGGGCCCAGGGCTGCAGATCAGCTGTGACAGGAGGCTCAGACCCTTCACTGTAGCAGCAGTTTATGGGAAATCAATGGCCTCAATCCAAGCGGTGCACTCGTTACATTACATTACATGTCATTTAGCAGACACTTTTATTCAAAGCGACTTGCAATAAGTGCATCAACCTAGAATACAAACTAAGAACAACAAGAATACAGAAAGTAACATTTCCTCAACATAGTCAAACTACGAAAGTACCACAATACGAGCTATTCAAGAGCCACTGAAGTGCTAATCTGTGTTTTAATCCAGATATAATCGGAAAAGATGCGTTTTCAGTTTCCGGCAGAAGCTGTAGAGACTTACTGCTGTCCTGATGTCAGTGGGGAGCTCGTTCCACCACTGAGGAGCAGGACAGCAAACAGTCTGTTGACACAGTCAGATGAATCACTGGAGGTTCCCAAATGGTTCATCTTTGAAATATACTTATTATGCAATAACAAAGAACGGTTTTAGCAATGCTTAATAAATACTATATAAAAACTGGGTTTACCTTTTTCTGCAGTTCTTAAATGGCAGCAGAGCATATGGACCAACATCCACATAGAAAGGAGCTGCCACATGTCTTATTGAGTCTTATTGAGTCTTATTGAGTGTTATTGGCTTTTAACTGACATCATTAGTCAATTATTTGTTAATTATTGATAAAACCAATACCTCTTGAAGGTGCTTTATTAGAACATGGTATGTTGCACAAGGACATTCAAAATGCAAACTGAAATTGGATGTTCTGCAGCCCTCAAATAAAGCCACTAATCAGACAACAACATAAACGATTTCTAGCCAATCCAAACAGGTTATGTGTTTTATCTGGAGGTGAGTAACAGCTGGGCGGTGTGTCCTCCTGTTACAGGTGGTTTCAGAACCGCAGAGCCAAGTGAAGGATAGGGAGAAATGCTGGGGCCGCATTGATGGCCGAGTACGGGCTGTATGAGGCCACGGTGAGGCCCTCCACCCCCCGCCAGAGTCCATCTTCAAGTCTGCCAAGGACATCATGGAGTCCTGGCTGCTCGGTGAGGCTGATGCCCCCCCCCCCCCCCCCACACACACACATCATGATCTCACTGTGTCAACAGCTATTGGTTGTTTTAATAGATGTGGAAAGTATATGTAGCATATGAATCAATACAGCATAGCTATATGTGAAATGTCTTCACGCGTAATCATTATCACAGTGCAGTGATGGCTGCAGGGATTTAATGCTCTCGTTGTAAAGTAGTGGACCGTGACATCGACTTAGCACGACATTACAACACGTCTATCCTCGACGCTGGCCACGCCTTGACATCATCAAACATTAAATCCTAAACCGGAACTATCTTTGCTTACTATTTTCCATCCAAGATGCAGGCTTACCGATCAACAGACGCTATTCTAAATCTGAATACCCGCAACTCTTTGCAGGGGTGCACAAAAAGTCCACGGAGGAGGTGGTTCCCCCGGCAATGGAGCAGTGTGATGCGGCCCATCAGCCGAGCTCTCAGAGGGCGGAAGAAGCCAAGGCGGAGGAGAAGAGGTCAGAGGACAAGTCCACCATGTCTAAAGAGGAACTGATGAGAGAGAACAGCATTGATGCACTAAGGGTCAAGACACAGGAGCACAGTGCCAAAGTGCTGGGCACGTTTCTCAGGACAGATGCTGGACAGACCCAGGAGAAACCGGCAGCCGAGGAGAAAGCCGCCGATCCCCCGAGTCCTGCAGAGGAGGAGAGACGTCCCTAGAGGAGCTCATGTTCCTGTGGACTGATAATGTGAACGCTGCACAGAGGATGCAAAATGCACTTATTTTGATTTACTTCCAAATGTACTTCCAAATCTACAGTTGTTAAAGTAAAGTGTTAATATGGGTGTATATAGATCCCACAGTTATAGAGAGCGTCAGATGAGTACAATTGAATGAAGTACAAGCGTCATATTAATTTAGGACTACCAATGAGCAGTCAAGTGTATTTTATTTGTGGCATTCCTTTTAATGTTGCTTGCACAGTTACTGGTGACATTTCAGATGAAAACCATCCCACCGACAGAAAGTAATTGTTGTCCTGCTTCCCACTTCACTGATATATGAATCTCTCTCACTGAGGCACACCTTGACATATGTTTACTTGTAGTCTTAAAATGTTTTGTGTTTTCATTCCAAAACATGTAAAACTCAAAATACAAATCATAAAATAGAAACAACTTTTTATTAAATGTGTCCTCTTGGTGTCTATTTCTTCTGCTTTTCTTTCATTTTAAACGGTCGGCTGTGCAGGCGTTACGTTGCCCCCGAGAAGCTCCTCGTTGCCACCGGACGCTCCGCTGGCTCGTTAGGCTGTAGATTAGCCCCCGAAGTCAGCTCACAGTCCAGTTCTCCAGGCCAAATCTAAATCTAGATCTAAGACTTTGGGCTCCAGATGCTGCTGAGCTGAGACCCAACACGAGACGCAGTGCCACTGCATGCGTCTCTGTGTTGCCCCCTGCGGGTCAGACAGCACAACTACACTCACTCAGAATTATTCAGACGGCCTTTGTTTGATTCGACCTTTCATAGAAATACACAATAAATAATAAGGCTGTTCCTCCTCCTTGTGCCTTCCATGTGTCTCTATGGGAATTAATTTTGTATTAACAATCAATTTTCACAACAAGGTCCACTAATAGCCGTTCCTGAACTTCATCAGCAAATTGATGTTCCCAGTTGTCACATGATTGTACTGTAGACATTCTGCATGTGGAAGTAACAACAACACAATGCTGTCGTTACGGTAACAGAGACGTGTTTGTGTACTAAACGTCTATGATTTACTTCTTGCCTTAATAGGCTGATAGTCATCACCACTTCTCTACATTTGAAGTCACAGTCGCCAATTAACATAAAAAGTCACAAAACATCATAAACCACATGAGGATCAGCTGCATGCAACTGGTTATACTGGGACAGAGAGGCTAGAGGACTGGTTATACTGGGACAGAGAGGCTAGAGGACTGGTTATACTGGGACAGAGAGGCTAGAGGACTGGTTATACTGGGACAGCAAGGCTAGAGGACTGGTTATACTGGGACAGAGAGGCTAGAGGACTGGTTATACTGGGACAGAGAGGCTAGAGGACTGGTTATACTGGGACAGAGAGGCTAGAGGACTGGTTATACTGGGACAGCAAGGCTAGAGGACTGGTTATACTGGGACAGAGAGGCTAGAGGACTGGTTATACTGGGACAGAGAGGCTAGAGGACTGGTTATACTGGGACAGAGAGGCTAGATGACTGGTTATACTGGGACAGAGAGGCTAGAGGACTGGTTATACTGGGACAGAGAGGCTAGATGACTGGTTATACTGGGACAGAGAGGCTAGAGGACTGGTTATACTGGGACAGCAAGGCTAGAGGACTGGTTATACTGGGACAGATAGGCTAGAGGACTGGTTATACTGGGACAGATAGGCTAGAGGACTGGTTATACTGGGACAGATAGGCTAGAGGACTGGTTATACTGGTACAGAGAGGCTAGAGGACTGGTTATACTGGGACAGAGAGGCTAGAGGACTGGTTATACTGGAAGATAGAGGCTAGTGGACTGGTTATACTGGGACAGAGAGGCTAGAGGACTGGTTATACTGGGACAGAGAGGCTAAAGGACTGGTTATACTGGCAGATAGAGTCTAGTGGACTGGTTATACTGGGACAGATAGGCTAGAGGACTGGTTATACTGGGACAGATAGGCTAGAGGACTGGTTATACTGGTACAGAGAGGCTAGAGGACTGGTTATACTGGAAGATAGAGGCTAGTGGACTGGTTATACTGGGACAGAGAGGCTAGAGGACTGGTTATACTGGGACAGAGAGGCTAAAGGACTGGTTATACTGGCAGATAGAGTCTAGTGGACTGGTTATTCAGTTTATTTTATACTGGGACAGAGAGACTAGTGGACTGGTCATACTGGGACAGAGAGGCTCAGTGGACTGGTTATACTGGGACAGAGAGGCTGAGTAGACTAGTTATACTGGGACAGAGAGGATGAGTGGACTGGTTATACTGAGACAGAGGGACTAGTGGACTGGTTATTGTGGGTCAGAGAGGCTGAGTAGACTGGTTATACTGGGACAGAGAGGCTCAGTGGACTGATTATACTGGGACAGAGAGACTAGTGGACTGTTTATACTGGAAGATAGAGGCTAGTGGACTGGTTATACTGGGACAGAGAGGCAGGGTGGACTCGTTGTGAACGATGGAGAACCTTGAGCAGACTGTGGAGGAGAGGTGAGTACAACGCACAGTTGAACTCTCCAAGGTCAACAACCACTTCGCCGCTTAGCAACGTTGTGCGTGTGCATGATGTTATAAAAACTGTGCGGTCTCTATTGTGTGAGCTTGAGGCCACTGCACTGTTCATGTTCTCACATGTTTGTAGTCTGCTTTGGCCATTTTCATTCTACTGCTCGTTTTATTTATTGTTGATCATTTTTGGTTGATTATTGTGAGGTTACAATGAGGAAGGCTTTTGTATATTGTATCCATTATATAATTGATTCTGTAGCATACATGCAAATAAACATATATACACAAACTGTATGCATGCTTTTACAGGATGCATGTGTTAATATTATTAATGTAGGGTGTGAGAACTTACACTATGAAGATTGTGCTGTGTGTTTGTGTGTGTTATTGGGTCTTTTAATACAGTTAATTTGTGAGCATTATTGAACTACAACTGGCCTTGAGCGGTTCTTCTCACTACCTGCGTGTAGTGCAACATGTCCTCCACGCGGGGGCAGTCTTGAGCTTCTTTCACAATCAGAACTCTGAATTTGTATTCAGGTGAATTATATGTTCACTATTACAAGTTCACAATTACTTTTATACACAATCAATACATGAATATACAGCTGCTAGAACACTGAGTACATCTCAACATTGTTTCGGCTGGGAAAAAAATATTTTTTTATTAAAATGTATAAAGGCATGATTTGATATTTTGATCAATATCCCCATCTCTTGTTACTCCTCTGGTGATCTTGGTGATGAGGTTGTCAGCTGTGAATTGATGGAGACAGGATTGATACTGTGGCTAAGTGATCTGTCTTGGCTGGGGGCTGATTTCACCTCCATGGCTCTTTTTTCTCTCCAAAGGCATCCAGAGGGTTTGATCCCACAGAGCCAACCAGTTCTTTTTGTACTCTTCATTGGATAGAAATCATCTTCTCAGTACTTAAAACTGGCAGAAATCAGCATTCACAGGTTGTGCAGGATATCATGCTGCAGTTTTATTTGTGACAATGCTAATTTAGCCGCACACGCCTTATGATTAAGCAGCTGATTGAAATCTGGTGTGGATGTCCGTGGTTTGTCGAGAACTACTCTGTGCTCATTAAGAGCTATTAAAGTCTGGCTACAGCAGGAGAAGAAACAAGAGAAGTACATTGTGGAAAGTAAACAGCAATCTATTCCACCTGCTCACCTGTTGGCATTTACTTTTATTACCTTTTTTGGATGCTTCCCATTGTGCCCTTTAAGCATTACACATTAGTATACATTTGTGGTCCTTTATATTTTTCTATATTTATATTTCTATATTTACATATTTATTTTTAAAATATATTTTTCTTAATATTATATATTTTTTAATTGGTTAATTACTTTATCACCTCTCCCATTACTTTACAATTGTTTTGTTTTACTTAGATATAGATATAGATGTGGTCTACGTTGTTATGGTGTTTCTTTATTGATATTGTGTATCATTATTATTATTATTTTATTATTATTATTATTATTATTTATTTGTTCCACCATCTTTTATTGTTCATCACTGTCCTCTTTCTTTCTAACATGTTTTTATCCCCATTCATAGGTGATTTCTATTGCTTTTAGTCTGTTGGGAAGCATTTATATACTTTATCCTATGAATAATCAAAAAGTCAAAAAGTAATCAAAAAGTCATAAAGTTATCAAAAAGTCAAGGAAAAAAGTAATATAAACAAAAAGTAACATATAGTCAAAAAGTTATGAAAAGTATAAAAGTAATACAAAAGTAAAAAAGTATAAAAGAAATACAAAAGTACAAAAGTAATAAAGTAAAACTGTTATAAGAAGTAAAAAGTAATCTAAAGTAAAAAAGTAATACATAAGTAAAAAAGTAATAAAAAGTAAAAAGTAATATAAAATATAAAAGTTAAAAAAAGTAAAAAAGTTATATAAAGTAAAAGAGTATTAAAAAATAGAAAATGTAATAACATGTAAAAAAGTGATATATATATATATATATATATATATATATAAAAAGTTATGAAAAGTGAAAAAAGTAATACAAAAGTAAAAAAGTAATAACAAATTAATAAAAAAAAAAAGTAAAAAAAGTCACACAAAAAAAAAGTAATACAAAAGTAAGTCAATTTCTTTTTGTTGATAAAAAGCAATAAAGACTAAAAAAGTAATAAGAAGTAATAAAGTCATTAAAAGTAAAAAGTAATGAAGTAATAACAACTAATAAAGTAATAAAAGAAGGAAGAAAAAACAAATGAAGTAGCAAGGTTCATTCTAAACTACTCTGGAAAACAAATACAGTTACTTACAAACAAATTTAGTTGGTATTAGTCTGCGTTAATTTTGCTGCATCTGGTCATAAGAAAAAAGACGGAAAGACCACTGAGAGCGGGAGATCTGGGACATGCGCAAAGGGTAGTCCCCAATTAAACACATTTCTGCGTTTATATGAACACAATCTTATACCTAAATAAATCTAAAAAATGAAAGTATTCCTACATTTTGTGTTACACCCATTAAATATAAATATCTTATTTTTTGTAATTGATTCAATGATTGATTCAATGTATCAAACCATCTTTAAATGTTTCACCTTTAAGAAGTGCTTACATCTTCTTTTTTTGCATCTGTGGGCAGTTTCAGATGCCAACCCTACAGTCATCTGAGCAGATGTAAACAGTGTTAGTCTCTATTTGCTTTAATATTTTCATACCTAGCCTTTGTCTCCTGCTTTATAGCTTGTGTCTCAGAAACATCACCCCATGACGTGTCAGGTCCTCAGGTTGCACTAAAATTAAGCTTATCTGAGATTTGCTGGAGATGCTTCTGCTGGCACTAGACGGCAGTTTTGAGAAACGCTCAGAGCAGAAAAGAAGTCCAGTGTTTACTTGTGAGCAGAAGATGAACATAAACAGACAGACAGGGCTCCCTTGTTGCTTAAGAGTGATAAGCAAAGCCAGAATAGGAGGCTGTGAGGTCCTTATCAGTGCAGAAGCCTTGCACCACTGAGAGAGAGAGAGAGAGAGAGAAGAGAGAGAGAGAGAGAGAGGGAAAGAGACAGAGGCATTTTGCTGTGCGACAAAGGTGTGAGGGCAGATAAGCATGTTTGTGAAATGCTGCAAAGATGAGCTGAACTCTGATATGAACATGGAGTGAGAGAGGGAGAGAGAGGAGGAGAGGAGAGGGAGGGAGGAAGGGAGAGAGACGAGAGAGGAAGAGGAAGAGGAGGAGAAGAAGGACATCAGAGTTGTTGTACGGGATCTTCAACTCTTCATGCTCACTGGAAAAGTGCGATAGAAAAACATGTTGCTCATATACATTTGTCCTGCTGGAGCTCAGTGGTGGTAAAAGAAGAAATCAGATATTTTGCTCTTTACTAAGATGTATTATATTGTAATTTAAATGGATCAATGCAGCAGTAGCATTTCACAGAGCTCCGCAACAAACATTTGTATTAATGTTTAGTTTGGGCCTTTTTGGTAAAATAGAGTTCCACTAACAGCGCCACTGCTAACAACCCACAGACTGCGAAGCCGCACTGACTGTTGCTTCATTCATATTATTATTATTCTGAACTTTGTCCGGGCGTAAGTTTGGAGCGTTGCTCTCATATGTGTAAAAACACATCAAAACGTGCGACCTGATCGGGAATCCTGAGCATTTAAGTTTCAAAATTGGCGTTTACCAGAAAAACGCGAAAAACGCGAAAATATTTAGTAAAATGTTGTTACTTTAATTTTATGGCTCTGGACATACTAGAATACCACCATCTAAAACTCCTGGTATGTTGGACTGTTAGTACTATTTATTCTAATTGACCGTTCCGTATAAAGTGTTGAAGTCTCAGAGAGCGACAGACACAAGTTTGGTCCCATCCACTGCCAGAGACGTCATGGTGCTGCTATTGACCTAGAAAGTGTCTTTACGTAATCAAATATACATTAAATGTGTCTGCTTGCTCGGGAATTTATCTCTGGGTGAACTTCAAACTGCATGCAAGTGTCTTTAATCTACCAAACGAACTATGTGGTTCTGATCTAAGATCCATCACACAATACAGAGCCAAGAGGTTTTACACTTTTACAAGATGGAAACTATTCCCCCAATAACGTACATCTTCAGGACACAGTTTTCATCTTCCTCAATCACACCCTCCCTCTGGTTTTGGGTGGTTTTGCTTTCTGTTGAGTCATATCTTCGAGTATTACGCTTGCTTTTTCTTTCCTTTTCACAGGGAGGATTCTTTGATTGTTTTTTTATAGTTTCCCAGGATTTCTTTATAATATCTGTTAATAAAACAAAAGGATACAAAATCCACATTCTCAGCTTTTTTGCTGCAACAACTTAAAATCTATCCTCTTTTGCAGAGCGGCATTGCACATATGGAAGATACACTAGTGTGTGTGTGTGTGTGTGTGTGTGTGTGTGTGTGTGTGTGTGTGTGTGCCTGTTGTTCACGAGCACAGAGTGGTGACAGGTATTTCATCAAAGCGATGATAAGAATCTGAAAAAGGCTTTCAGTCGCATGAACACTCAAGAGCGCCCTGCTCCTTATTAATGTAGAACTCAGCTCTAATGTCTTTTTGGCTCCTCACTGCCATTCAGATTATTTCCAATTTGTTTCAGCCCATTCATCATGTTTCTCAACTCAGGTCTCCGTGGGGGACCAATTTATTTTCTCTCATTCTTTTTGTCATCAACTCCATGTGACAGATCGGGCTATAACTCGCCAAAGATCAGACTGTTGTCTAATTTGAGATACACAGGTTATATTTAGAAAATCAGTACAGGCTTATAATTCCTTCAGAATACAAACCTGCGTGGCCCACACTGAGAGTCTACTGACATATGTAATGTTCAGATTCAACCCGCTGCCGCCTCGTGGAAAGTTTGTATTCACATGGGGGTGGATGACTAATGAAATCAGTTTGCTTCTGGTGGTCTGAGCGAGCTACGGATGCTGTGTTTGTGTGTGTGTGTGTGTGAGTGTGAGTGTGTGTTTGTGTGGGTGGGTGAACGGGCGTGGGTGAAACTCCCTTTCTATTGTGGGAGAGAAAACACATGCAGCACTGCACTCGCTCACAGAGTGAGCCCACTTCAGCACCCCGTACAGCTGCCATTGACGAGAGCGTCACTTTCTCCCTCGTCCATCCCATGGAGCCACTTTTCATGCATTATAGACTTGCTTGAAGAGAAGCTGCAAAAGAGGAGGCCGACTAACACAAGAGAGGTCAGGCTGTGCCGGCTCACCGTACCATCTGCATGGTGTATTCTGGTAGTGAATCATAGGGTCTATATGTGTATTCAATACGTTCTCCTCTGCATCTTGAGCTCAGTATGTGGTTAGGACTCTGGCTCTGGACGCCTGTGTTCTGATGGGATGGCGAGAGAACAGGAGGTGCACGGGTTTCTGTTCCAAGTCCAGGAGGGGTGATGCTCTCATTTGGCTCACGGCTAAACAGTGAGTGATGCAGAAGATGACAACTGAATGGATTATAAACTGGATGCTATCTGACACGGTTAATTACCTGAAAGTAGACGTTGCGGTAATATTGTTTCTTACATGGGAATGGTCACTGTAGTTATTAGGCTAATTATTCCGTACGTGTCACCTAATGTAGAAGAGGTCCTGTTGTAGTGTCAAAGAAACAATGAATAAGAGATGAGACATAGAATGTGATGTTTCATTATTCATGCCAAATGTATTTATTGACCTAATTGACAGTACACAATAAACATAAATATTTCCTTTGTCCACTGCTCAGCAACTTTGTGTATACTTGTTTCTCTTTGTATTCAAGGTCAACTTCTCTGTTTATTAACAAGATACTTTTCTGGTACATTCCTTGAGGCAACAATCACAAAAATAGCCCACTGGCTGAATGTTTTTCCAAGAAATGAATTCACGACGTGGACAGTATACAATCTGCAATAGTATCTGCAGAGATTTCAGCTACTATGACGGTAAAATAAAACAGCTGTAGACGACTAATGTGGTAAAAGTTAGGTAGTCACCGTTATGTTTCAACATATTAGTACAGCACAGTCTTTGTGGAAGAGCCGTCATCCCTCTCAGCTTGAAGTGGTGGAATACCTTGGTGGGAGTGTTGTATCCCAGAAATAAAGATTCAGTCAGATCAATACGCAGTCCAAGTAATACTCCATCCACACATCGTGTTGTTTTCCTCTTTCCTCTGTCTTTCTGGTTCAATCTTTTCTCTTCACAGACAGCCAGGCCGCAGCACAGACACACGCCTCCAGGAGAGGGATCCAGCCATGTCTTTTCCCTGCCTCCCACCTGGATTTCTCTTCCTCTCTATCTTACCCCAAACCGGCCGGTCCCGGTGCTACACGTGTCCAGGCTTGGACAGGTACGCTATGAGGGCCACAACCACCCCCACGTACATCCCTGTTCCGATGGTGATGGAAAGAGCCACCAGGAAGAGGGCTCTCCTGGAGCTCATTCCTGCTCTGGAGAAGTCTCCCTGAGAGATGGCCTTGCCTGTCTGACGAAACAAAGCAGAGAGTGAAATGAGCTTACTCATCAGCACAGAGTGAATGAGTAGGCGTTAAGCCACAGTCAAAAGAGGAAAACACAAGAAATACTCTTTGGGAGCCATTAGTTACCATGGCAATTAAATCATTATCCATGTGACAGTGATACATGTGTTATTTGGGTGTTTTGATTTCCTATCAAAAAATGAAACTGTCCTTTATTTATTCTACTGCCACATTATTTTCGGTCCAGTCTCTGCATTTATTATGGAAAATGACACCAAAGCATTGAGATATGCTGTGTTTTGCTTGAGGTTGCAGGATGTGAGAGTTATCTCTTTGGACCAGAAAGATACTGACAGGAGACTCGGGTCTCAGCTACGGATCCACCCACTTAACATGATGTCATAAAAGTGCACCGCTCACACTTACACACTGCGGACCAGCAGCTCAATGTTTAAGGTGTCTGAAAGTGAAGGCAGGAGCGTGACAAGTGGTCCGAACTTGCTGAATTTACGTAGTCAATCATCTGAAACTAATGTGAGGCGGGTCACAGGCAGAGAAATGGGCTGCCGTAGCACTTGTCTGAGTGCTTGTGCTTGCCGACCTTAAATAGAACGCAGTGCAATCAGAGTTAATGACGGGCTTTCGGTCTCTGGGCCTTTACCTTGTGAGAGTAGTAAAAGGCAACGATGCCCAAGGGCCAGAAGCAGCAGAGCATAGAGAAGATGGCTAGGCCCAGGTAATCCCGGGGGGGCACCACGAAGAAGTGGTCCTCGCTCTCACTGTCACTGGAGCTGTCACTCTGGAAGACAGCAGGGTGGATGGAGAATAACTCAACGTCAGAAAAGGAGAGGATGATGCACTTTTTACACGACTGCTTTTACACCGCATCACAATTTGAGAGACAACCAACACATTGAAAAAAAGGTGAGTGCAGGGATCTTGAGACGGACTCCGGAACAACACGGGGGTAAGGGTGACGTGTGAGGATAGTCAGGTGTACTTTGAACATGTGGTGACAACTCGTACCCCCCGAGACCAGTGTGTGTGCCCTTGTTCCACCACCACCAGGACATGATGTGCTCGGCCAGCCAGAAAGGATTTGGTGCCTCTGTCAACAGCCATGCATGGGCTGACAGATAACACAGGATTAGCGGGTTGTTCCAGCATCGTGAGGTGACAGGGGAGGCAGCAAGAAGGCCGTCTCGTTTATGTGCTAAATTGCTTCTACGACAGGGGTGTGCGAGTCATTTTCACCGTGCGCCACATCAGCATCGTGACCGCCTCTTAAAGGGCCGGTACTGAAACACTGTATAAACTACTCCTGAACATATTGTTAAATAACTCTCTTTGCATTTGATTGTTTATTTGAGTGTAGATCAGAACATTTTTCTAATATTATAACATGAATCCAATTAATTTGAAACCTTCAAAATAAAAGCACGGGATATTTTTCTTCACATGTCTTTCACGCCGTCAAGGGCCACATAAAATGACGTGACGGGCCGGATTCGGCCCGCGGGCCTTGTGTTTGACTCCTGTGTTCTACGGCGTGAGATGCACTCGGCGTCCAACACGTTCTCAATATTCTGTCTCCCTACGCAGGGCCACGAGGGCCGAGTGGGTTAATAATTGAGAGATTGGGAATCCACTCAGACTACATTGGCACACGGCGTCTGCAGAGAGGACGGCAATGCGACTGCGTGGGCGACCTTTAAGAGGACGTGGCTGTCCTCCTCTCGGCTGTCCCAGAGACGTCGAGGATGTTTATCTAAATAAAAAGCCCCCACAAGGAGTGGGTTTTATTTGTTTGTCTTGCAGCCTGCAGGGATCAATCAAAGTGGGGAAAAGGAAGGCACGGAATGAAAATCAATATGTAAGGCAGGATCTGAACCAGCCATTTTAGAGGTAATTATAGAACAGTCAGGGAGACGGGCAGAGAAGAAAGGATTTCTTGAGTGCTGACGACCCAGTTTTTAAGCATGTTGTGCAGAATTTTCTTTCTTAGCTTCTAATCTCATCTACATTCACCAAACTGCAGAATCTAATGGGATTGTTTGTGCTATTATCAGGACATTTCCATTAGATGCTAGAGGGAAGTGGAGGATTGCAGCTTCGGCTCCTTTGCCAAGAGAAGATTACGTAGCTCCCTGTTATCTGCTTTATGAACACTGACCACCTGGACAGCCGGGTGTGACCCATCAAAAAGGCAGCTGGTCACAGCATAATCCAACATCACATGAACAAACAGCAGTAATCTCCCTTTTATCTTTGTAGCAAGACCTGATAACAGTTCTGAGTGACCGTGCATTAGGTCTACACTGACAGTCGGACACCGAGTCCGGCCGGCCGGGGACACACTCCCAGTCTGGCGTGATGCCAGTATAACTGATGGGGCTCCTCTGAGGCCCCGTGCCTTTAATACCCTGTCACTGCGCTCTCTGAGGCCTCATTAGAGTCTGGAGGGGACGTTCGGCTCCACAGGCCCACAGTGGCATCACCCACGCACTCTTGTTACTTTACTACTTGCATTTTATATTTTATCCGTCACACAGATGTTAAACATCTGCTGGAAAAATATATATCCGTATGTCTTTTCAAGTAACTGTTGTAGTTACACCCTGGAAATGTGGCATGCATTATTTTTAATCTCAGCCCTCTGAAGGTTTGATTGGACGTCTACGCATCAACACACATCTGGCACTGTGTGTGTGTTTTTTAGGATTCACATGAATGAATACGAGCACAGAAGCGCACACACACACACACACACACACACACACACACACACACACACACAGGGGCTGAGCAAAAAATCCCATATTCCAGCTTGAAGCCCATCTTCCACCTGAGCACTGTTCATCAGATTAATTTTCTCTTCCGAATTGGACATGGAATAACTTTGGCTGCAGGCTCACCTGCTCCAACAGCCCGGCATCAGCGGAGGAGTCCCTCCTAATACCCTCACAGGACAACATTACTAATGGCGTTCATGTCGGGCGCAGCTATATCTCTATCTATCTGGCGGTTAAGAGAGCTGGCTCGATGCTCAGCCCAGTTCGGGTGATACTTCTTCCTCCGCCAGCTCAGAGCCAGGAGTACTTCACAAGTGTTTCTGGGGGAAATTAGATTTTTACCACTTCTGAAAAGACTTTCCTCTTTCGCTGTCACGCTTTTCTTTGGAGAGCGAAGTTCTAAAAGATCAATAGCTTGGAAAGATAAACTAAGATGAGTCATTTTCTGAGAATGTAATTATAAAAAAACCAGTGTACAATTATCCTGCACTAAATATGAAAGACTCCAGCAAATTGACAATTTAGAGGGAAGACATGAACGTGAATCCCACTGGTAGTCTATTAGAATGGTAAATTAAATAATAAGCATCACTATTCACACCACGGCTTACTTTCTGCTTAAAGATGGCCTTGACAGTTACACTACTAATAAATACAAATCGCAAAACATCGCCACATGGTTCTTAGTTCCCTTCATTTGCTCTTTAATTGATGTCGTTACAGTTATTATTCCTATATAGCTTGTAGCTGGGCAGAGAAACTTGTAAAATCATGTATCCGGCTACAACTAAAATACATATCTCTTGTAGAAACCCAGTATATCAAGAAATTCCTCTTAATAAAATACCACTAAAGCAGAGCAAACTGCCACGTATGCGGACCATGTATTCTTCGGTGTGCCCTCTGACCTCGTACTCAGGACCCTGCTCCTCCTCCACCTCGTACGACACCGTCTGGATCTTCTCCTCCTTCTCTCCTTGTATGCTGTCCAGAGGGTTTTCTGTGGAAACTCCATCCAGCAGCGTGTCCTTACTCTCCGTGAAAGTGGTCTCAAAGCTCTCGCTCTTGGAGTCCTTGCTGTGGAGGCTCACGTCGTCTTTGTACAGGATGAAGTTGGGTCTGTAGAAGGCCTCCACAGCCAGATGCAGGGATTTGGCATCCAGGAACTGTTGAGTCTTAAGCTCGCCGTTAGTCCCAGTGTAGTAGTAGCCGATGAGGCTGTCCTGGTAAGGCTGGCTCTGGTAGTCACACTGGTAACCCTGGTAATCGCTGTGCACCCCTTGTCGGCTGGTTTTGTCCAGCAGGGGGTTCTGGAGCTCGCTGAGGCTCTCCATGATGGCCGCTTCAAACGTCTGGAGGACCAGAGGAGGAAGTCCCAAAAAGATTTGGCGATCTGGTGGCTGGAGAAATAAGTAGAATTACAATTAAATAAGATTAATAGGAAATGTAGAAGCTGAAACAACAAGCAATTTAATTATACTACCCATCCCCACATTAGGTGTTTAGTAATGCAATAATTTATGCAGGAAAGATTTCATCTTGCTTGGGAATCAGCATTCCTCTCACAAGCTCTCACCAGTCTGGGCCATGAAATCACCATCTGCTGTATGTTCAACTGTTGCATCTCACAGCCTCAGGAAAGATATATCTTCCACATGTCATGGAAGTATACATGTCAATGTCATGCTGCCTATATGAACACCAGGGGAAGTGTGGCGGGTTGTGTATACTTTGCTTCGCATATACTTTGACTATCTGAAGTGGCCTTTTGTTTCGTCGTCCTGAATATGTTTAAATGAGTGGAAGACCAGTAGAAAATGTGTGTTTACATAAACAACAACAATAAACTGCCAGGAGAGGTCGTCACTAAGGCAACACTTCAGCCAATGAGAGGCTGTGGGATCTAAGCATGTCCAGATTTGAGTAAAAAAAACAAGAACTTTGTTTCACTAGCTCACAACGGTCAGATCCTTTAGTCCAACAAAGACTTCAACCATCAAAGTAATCTTTCATCCTATGTTATGATGAAATATGATAAAAGCCACAGAGGTGACTGCCTTATATGTCGGTATTATAGAAAGCCATTTTGCGATTTTGGTGTTGAGAAATGAGCCAAAGGGTGAACAAACACAAGAAAGCGGAGGCTTTAAAATTGGAGAAAAGAGGGCTTGATTTATGAGGTTTGAGAGCCGATTGAGTCACAGAGACCTGAACACAACCAACCTGAATGAGGAAAAATAAAACAAACAGCCAGAAATGAAATGCCATCTTGTGAATCTTTAGCCTCAAGACTTATACCAATGCCTCTGACCGAGTCCTAACATAAACTATAAAATAGGAACCCTTGAAAGCTCATATTTAATGTAGTACTGCAATATATTACATATATTATTTGACAATGACTTCCTGGCCCACAGACAAGACTTGCAGCAGGCCTCTGGCCTCTGTGACCCCTGGAGAACAAAAGCTCACGCACTCACAGGAGCTTCCAGAGCTGTTCGGCGTGGAGGAGCGTGAACAATGTGGGCCAGTGGCTGAATCTGAGCCCACACACCAAAGACGCGGTCTCTACTCTCACATGCTGCTGCTGAGGCTCAGCCACTCTCCAGATAACAAGGAATTCCATTACACACTACATTAGACAACACAAACCACATCCCACATCCACAAATAATTCATCTTACACCATGAAGATGTGCACTTAGCATATGTGAGTGTGTGCTTGGACTCCACAGTTATTAATGACCATGAGCTATACGCTCTCTGTCTTCTCTTTTTACCACAGTGCATTCATCTCTCTCTCTCTCTCTCTCTCTCACACACACACACAATGACAATTGTCATTATTTTGATTAGATAACATATATAACAAACCTCATACAATTCGATTTAATTTACACATTTCATATAGCTGATCAAGAGGGGAATCTTCATATTTATTCACTGTTTTGCCCGTTTGTATTATAGCGAGATCTCATATCTATACTCTACCTGCAATAAGTGCGAAGAACATATGTTGGATACGAATAGCTAAACATCTCCGAAAACCATCTTACCTGAAGTGGAAAATCCTCCCGCAGCTTTGCTCAGCATCGTTCCTCGGCGCAACTGAGTCGAGACGGACGGACGGACCCACCTTTCTACTTCACATCACCAGCGCTGGGATGCTGTCATTGCCGCGCAACACATCCGATCAGAAGGAAGTTATTCCGTGTGTGTGAGGATTGACTTTGCTCGCTGAGAGCAGACTGCATGGCCCCGCTGCTGCGTCTGACAGGTAGATTTTACGCACAGGCTCCCAGTGAGCGGGCACCAAAACAACTCCGGCAGAGGCTGAGCTGACTCCAGACAACTGATTGGCTGCTCGAGGCGCGCTGCAAACTCTAATAGCGACCACGGATTTGACATACTGTAACTACCTTTCCTGGGCGTCCTCCCCCGGAAGTGCTGTTTAGCCCCCTTGCATGGGCAGACAGTCATTTGGAAACAGGTTGCTACTGAAATATACTTCAGATCACATGAGCCAGCATTCCCACTCGTAGACTCATACGTGTGTGTGCGTGTGCGTGTGTGTGTGTGTGTGTGTGTGTGTGTGTGTGTGTGTGTGTGTGTGTGTGTTCTTGAATCATTACATCGCTTGCACAACTTTGTAAGCTGGGTGTTTATTGAGTGTTAATATTGCCCACTGAGAACGCCCACAAAAGGAAACACAAAACAAAATCTGCAGAATTTTTTTATCAAGCTCTATTTCTGATGCGTGAATTTCAGGATTCCCCTTCGTGGTATAATTTCAGATTCTATTCTTATCATTTATTGTTATTTAACCTTCATTTCCTTGCCGATATCTCTGAATTGGCTCAGAAGTAAGCCACAATTAAATTCATTGCACACTAATATTTTATTAATATTTTAGACAAATCCAATGCATTTATCATGAGCCTGTCAACTTTGGAGGGACTTTAACCCACTCCAATAAGCTTCTGATGATTCCATGGCACAATTTATCATTGTAAACACTGTTAACATAACATTAATATCGATCTATTTCCCATGTATGATAATAGGTGATATAACAGATCCAGACAGCAAAACTAAGACTAATTTATTTTTATCCAACTGTAGAATAATAATGACATAACTACAGTATACAGGGACACCGTCCGGGGGTTAGAATCGTGAAGACACGCTAAAAGCAGGCTGAAATGGTACAAACTAAAATACTGATATAGCAACTGGACACTAGACACATATCTTATTCAGAAGGAGCACTCTGTTCCACAGGCTCATAAAAATGTCTGGAGTTAATAATGTGCAAGCCAGGGCTCTGTCACTTTCACTGGGAGATGCATTAAGGTGCTGATGGACACTTTATGGGGGAAACATGGGGCTGCATCCATAAGACGGGGCGCACACACGCTGCGTCTCTCCCAGAGTCACCTTGTGTTCACATGCGCGAGGCGACGTGGCATAACAGCCCGGCAGTCTCCATGATGGATACCTCTCCCTCAGAACATGAGTGTATTAGAAGAAGGGACCAGAATCTGGCACCCTTCTTCTGTGTTTATTTCTCTCTCCATCATCATCAGCAGCAGCATTCAGTGTAACATGTTCTAATGAAGATCTGTGTGAAAATGCCACAGGAACATCTGCAACACATCGGAACCTATGATGAAGCGTCATGAAGATGAAACAGGAAAACTCAGCGGTGCTACATTAAGCATCATTTGTGTCATTTCCCCTCGCACCAGGCTTTTGCCAGCCTTCTGTATGAACCGCGAATATTTATGGTCCTCACGGTGCCCCTTTCTTCTGCTCCATTTTCCACTCTATATTTAGGCACTGTGTCTCTACATAGCAGATGCACAATTTGTCAAGTATGTTGTACTCAGAGTCTTGTAATTTCAAGAAATAAAAAGATTATTAGGATTGCAAATGCAGGTATAGTGCAGTTGATTGACAACGAGCAACACTACAGCAGACGTTTACCTCTTATAGACTTCCCTCCTCCCCTGTTTGATATCGCAGCCAACTCCTGACACCATGAACTTCTCTAATACCCATTAACCAGCTTTAATCATTTAAACACTTTTTGGAATTACTCACCCTAATCCGATTGGCAGAGAAAGTATCAAACCACTTAATTTGATCTGGTCGAGCCGGCTTTAGCAGAGAAAGAGGAGATTAAGCAGTTTATCCCAGATGGCCGCTGTGTGCATCACACATTGTAACGAGGCGTATGCCAATAGACCACCTCTGACTAATGATAAAAAATAAAAAAATCACCTGTCTGGATACTTAGAAATTCACATTTGCAGCACAGTTTAGACACGTTGCGTATATATAGCACAACTTATCAGTCAACTAATCCATATTTTTGTGTTTTTTTCTAAAAGAGACACAGTTTGTCTGCTCCTGATGTTCATGGCAGACATCAGGTGTTGCATCCTTTTGTCCAAAGAGGTCAGTTTGTAGAAAACAGTAGGACTTCACTCCCTGCGGTGCTCGGTTCAGGTGCAGCAGGAAGAGGATTGGCAGAAAAAGAAGCTGGAGCTACTTGCAGACCTGGAAGCATATACTGCAAGCCTTGAACTGAACCCTCACTGTATTACCAAAATAGCCACCACTAAATATATTGCCTCACACCCAGCACCTGAATACAAGGACAGCGTCATTTCCTGTTGTGGGCAGAAGGAACATATGTAAATGAGAGTTGGTGATTAATAAGCTCGTAGGCAAGTGGGGAAATAAATAACACGTCCAGCTGAACACCTTAAGGATGTGAATATTTCTATCAAAGTAGAAAATTGAGTTTAATAGCCAACAAACACAACAAAAGCTCTTTTATGATGCTAACTTTCTTCACCTTAAATGTTGCAGAGCCATATTACAGAATTTCACTTGCATTATTTGTAAAGGTCTGATAGTAAAAGCAGGCGATCTTCCTAGCATTGAAGGTAATTTATTTCCCTCTTCCATCCAGAGAAAATGAAAAGGAGTTTGACTCCCACAGTCGGTCGTCATAATGAAAAACACAAGAGACGGTGAATGCCAACATTATGGAAAGCAATTCCATTAAAGTGTTAGAAAGTTGCACAGTGACTTTTCAAGGTTCTTCCACAAATGTCCAATCAGAATATTAACAGTATGTGTCTGGAAGTCGGCCCATGTCCGTGTGCCGGTGCAGGTGGATGGATGTGCGGAGGAGTCCCGAGGGACCGGAAGAGGCTTTTTGGCTTTGCTATTATCCAACACACAAATGCAATATGTGTCGAATTAGCTGAACGCGCTCCATCAGTAGGTGAGAGGTTGGAGTCTCAGACACAAGCACCACTTTGCAGCTCTACCCCTCTCCTATAAAGTTGATCCGGTCTGGAGTTGCAGAAGTTAGCATCAATCATATTTGGGCTTCCTTCTCCAGAAGAGACAGCAGGGATCTTCTCATCTTCACACGTCGTTCCACTCTAGAGAATTGCGATGTGCAGATTAATGGCATCCTCCGTGGTGAGATTTGAAAACTTCCATTAAAGGAACACCAATGATAATTTATTTGGACAGCCGAGCAGCTTCTCGGTGAATAATGAAACGGCCTCGGGGTCATTAATATGATGGATTTCCTCTAATGTAGAATGCTGTGCCAGTAGTCGTAGCTGTATAAAGAAAAAATAAACTAGCTGTGTACAATGTTTGTGATATTGATTTGACACTGTGTCCCTCTTTAAGGGGATTGACGATCTTTGAAATGAATAATACCTCAGAGGATAGCCATTTGAAACATTAATATTGCTAATGAACACACATTAATCCTGAATGCGGGTATCTCAGGTCCGACAGTGGGAATGGTCTATCCCATCAGTCCCCAAAAAAATAACAAAAAATGAAATGTGCCCAACCCTACCAGAGCTGCTTCCATCCCTGATGTATCATCTGACCAGCCTGCATATGTTAGAGCTCGCTGCTTTACGATTTCCCATTAAAATTATTTAAGCATCTATTAAAGAGAAGAGCGTTATGCTTTCGATACTTTCCGTCAAACAGAGCGCAGACGAGAGCAGATTTCCCGTTCGGTCTGTGGGACTGCTGTGGAAGGCTTCTAAATAGGTAATCGTATAGGAGCCGCTGCAGGTTACGAGGGAGCTCGCTGAGGGACGGGTGACTCATCAGCCTGTCTCTTTGCATCAGGTCTGTAACCATGTCTGTAAGCCGCCCCGAAACCTCTGACTCACACACATACAGAGCCTCTTTGACTCTACAAATAGTTTCCACAGTTTATTAAAGTGCCTAAAATCAATATGTGTATAATTACAATGAAGTAAATGACTACATCTAACTGTGAAAGTAGTCGCTCTTAGTGACAAACCAATAAAGAGTTTTTGCTTTGCTGTTCCCATTAGTAGTAGTTTGTGTTTTAGCATCTTTCAGCTAATTGTTTTGGTAATTCTCATGTTAACAGCAGAAAATCTATAAAACCGACTCTATGCGGCAAACATAGTGAAGCGTTGTGACCTAAACAGAGCTAATGGGAATGGGAATGTTGGACTTAAACTCAATAAAGGTGCTCAACTTAAAACTTAGACCATTAATGTAGGAGCAAACAACTATTTGCTATGTGAAGATATGGGCTCAGTTCTATCTGGAAGAGCGAAGTCGCTCTCCCTGTGTGTGTGTGTGTGTGTTTGCTTTGAGCTTCTCTTTGCTTTGTTGACATCGCCGGACACGTTTGCATTCCAGCACACGTCTCTGTCGTGTCCCACTTGCTGGCTGATGGCCATTGCTGCACTCATACAGCGATTACCGCAGATAACACCTTCCTGATCCACCTCGTTAATGTGGAAGTGTTTCTCCCAGCCTGTGTTTAAAGTTTAAAGTTAGATTGCTTTGTCCTGACTCTCTTTTTAACTGGTTAAGCTCCCCAGCCCCATATTGCACGAAGATTGTGGTTTATTCACAAAAGATGCTTTTGTGTATTAGCTGCTGTGAAAATAAGCCTGATCCAGAAATTCTTTATCAGTTTTTGCCGTGCACAAAATCCTTTTGTACTTTGTGAACAATAAAACAAAAAATGCTGATGGAATGATTATAGTAGATTGCATAATATATCTTCCACAGTTTAATATGTTTGAAAGCCATCTTCCTCTGAAATAAAAACTAATTATTTTGTGTCATGAAGCTTGCACTGTGTATGCACCGTGAAACTCCTCATCGGCTCCCCCTCTGATTTTAATCAATATCCCCACATTTTCTAATGTTCCTTTTCAATGTTCTTCTCTGAGTTGTAATTTCAGGTGCGGGTTTATTATCGGAGTCTTGCAGGCTGCAGATTGTGCTTTTATTTGAAAAGCTATTTTTAGTGCAATCTGCCACAGTTGCTGATGTTGTGCCTAATAAACAATACAGGAGACCCTGGGATTCCTGTGGTTGCCAAAAGGTCAGGAAGGACTACTTGTTTGTGTATGTCTTCCTGCCTCTCATTTACCGAAGCCTGAAATGGACCCACAGGAGTCTTTCCAGGCTGTAGAAACAATCCGGACATAATTAAAGCACTGCAGACGGCGATGATGCTCTGCCAATCCAACGTGGTCAATGGCCGCTCACAACCGCTCAGCACGACATGTGTTGACTTGGACTGCCGTCCAAGAGAATCCATGTTCACATGTGTAGCCCCTGGGAGAAGAGTAATCATCAAGATCTCAGATGAAGAAATGGTGCAGCTGTTCATCTGCTCCAGCACTCTGGTCCAAGGCTCTTTAAACGTCTGCTCTGCCAAATTCGTTTGGTCATCCATCCTCGGACAGCTGTCTGCTGCAATCGGGTTATCCCCATAAAAAGCGGGGCCTAATATTTTTCAACCCTACATTGTCATGCTGTTCTCTTATTTAGATAGATAGATAGATATATACTTTATTAATCACCAAGGTGAAATTTGTCGTCACAGTAGCAGCACCAATAAACTAAACACACGAGAATAAAATATAAAATAAAATATAAAAAACAGGGATGAAAGATATAAAGTATACAAGTAAAATATAAAATACAAAATGAAGCATGTATGTATGTAAAATGAAATATGCACACACACACACACACACACACACAAAGAAATATAATACAATGACTGTGCAAAGCATACAAAGTAAATGTATTTCTTTCATGACAGCACTTCCCATGCTCCGTAACATGGGAGAATAACAATACAGTTCATGTGCAGCCGTGAAACAGCTCGGTGACATCAACGTGACACCATGTGAGAAAATGTCGCCATTGTGAGAGAGGTTACGAAGGATTCTCCACGACCTGATCTGACTGGATGATTCTTGGTGACATTGACATTGCTTTCCCTTGTCAAGCTTAATAATTGATGCCTCGCTATGTATAATTCATGGGAAATGCAGTATTTGTGGACGTTATTTTAATGAGTTTGAGGCTGGAGTTTCACAGTTGTTTCCTAATTGTGTAACATTTTAATTTTAGACGTTGTGAGAAACTGAAGTTATCTGCAGGATGTAGGCCTATGAGAACGACACAACCTCAATTGGAGCAATACAATCACACCTAACCACAGAGTTGGTGTTGCTTTTTGTTGTTGTCTGGATTAAAAACAAAACATTTATGCTTTTACAATGAAAATATGAACAACATACTGGCCTATGGACCCACATAGGCTACATATTGACAGGGTTCAGGAGAAACTAACTGGCACTCCAGAGATGCTGGCCACCGACATAAATTGAGTCGGTTTAACACTGGGGAGTGCTGAAAGTATACATATTTTATTGGCATATACATATTTTAGTGCTCATTATGTTGAGTGATGGCTGTGATGGAGATTTAATCAGGTCCTTTTTAATCTCTCATTCATTTTATAATGACCTATTTCTCATTTGACATTGAGCCAGAGGTGGACTAGCTATTTTCCTGAAAACAGTCACTGTGAACTGTCAGCAACAACGTTTCCTGTAAGTTTTCTACTGGAAGCTAGAAGCTAAAGCTGATGGAAGATACTGACGTTTTCATTGATAGCAGGATTACCTAAGGCCTGCCTCCTTAAGTCAAGAACTGAAATTAAATAAAGACGAGAAGAATATCAAGTGGTCTATATTGTGTTACGCCGGATGTCTGATTTGATCCTGTTTTCACATATCTTATACGGAGAGTCTACCGCCAGGCCAGGCTCTTCTTAATCTCTATTTATCTAAGCTAAATGATAACGTTAGTGGGCGAACATTAACACTGCTAATATGTTGATGTTTAACATGCCCACTAGCAAAACTCCTTTCTTTGTAAAGTACCCCAAAATGAAAATGCAGCGTTTTACAGACTACTAAAGTAGAATTTTTTTGCACACGTCAACATAAAAGATCAGCTGATGACAGCCAGATAGCATTAGCCTGCCTGTGGGTGTGTATGAACATCTGGATAAACTAAAGCGTTCCGGGGTTTGAAAATATTGTCACCCAAAACCAAACTTGTTATTCATTTTGCATTTTAGTTGTTTTTCAAGTATCACAGGTGATAAATGTTGAGCGGAAAGTGGTGCTAAATGAAAAGTTAAGGGATCACCAAAGATATTGCAACTTATCTTGAGCGGGACATTAATGTGCGTTGTCAATTTCATGGCAATCCATCCATTAGTTGTCAAGACATTTCACTCAAACCACAAATTAACTTGTGACACTACGAAAGACTATTAGCCTATTAGCTGAACTTCATCTGCTAGGAAGCGTTAATGTTTGTAAAAAATACAAATAAAAAAAGAAACTGCCCAGTAGATGTTGAGATATTTCACTGAATATAATTGAAAACATTGACCTTCAATGACACGAAAAAGGGCATCACTACGCATCCAAGCCATTCATAGAACCACACATGACTAAAATGTATAAATTGGTTGCTAACTATTTTAATGAGTGAGCCAACATAACACGCCCTGGTGCTGTATTTACACTGCATGTGCTATAATTAGCAAGAGTTAAACATTAACAACTGAAACTATCATCATGACAGAGTAGCTTCCTCCTACAAGACGTGTTGTTTTTGTACTCCATATAAGGGATGACAGCTTCTTAAAATAGGTTGACGGTGTGACACCAAAGGCAACCATGGTTACCAGTAATGAGGTAAAGGGAGAATCTGAAGAGGAAACATGGGTTATCTCTAGTGGCCTAAAGCTAATTCAATATAGATAATGCCTTCAGATTTTTTATTTATGTTGTATCTGCATACATCCAGATCCTAAGCAATACATCTGTGCTGATTGTTACAGCAGAAAGTGCGAAGATTACAATAAAAGCCTCTAAATGGCTCTGTTTCATGTAAAGGTCCCTTTAACTGAGACTTGCTCGCCAATTACACCGGCAAGCAAATAAGTGAGAAACAGGGAATTACAGACAGTCGGGCGGGGAAGAGACACACTTTCTTGTGTTGTTGTGCAGTTTGCTTTTGTGAAACAGGATTAAAAAAAAGATATTTTTTGTGTTAAAAAACATCAACTGAATTTGAAAGTCAAACACTTACCACAGATGTGATATTGGGGTGGATGTTCATAAATATCACTGTCTGTACAGTATGTGAGTTTACACCACCAACCAAACAACACCTGATCTCAGACCCACTA
Organism: Liparis tanakae; assembly: GCA_036178185.1. NCBI lineage: Eukaryota > Metazoa > Chordata > Actinopteri > Perciformes > Liparidae > Liparis > Liparis tanakae. Next base: position 9,248,568 of record CM070093.1, read on the forward strand.
TACGACAAATATGTTTATTGTCAACAGTAGACTCTAATCTGACAATATCAGTTTTTTGTACAGAACAATAAAGCTGAATTAAAATACATACTATACATATTGAAACTGTAGCCGATAATACATGTTCATAATGTGTTGGAAAGTAACTTTCTACATTTAAGAGAAGATCAGAAAAATGCATGTAATCTGAACGTGATCACCCAGTTCTGTGTATATCATTCTTCAGATGATACTCTGAACTGCGGCGGCTGCATTGTGTGTGACCTGGTTTCTGCTCATTATTTCTGTTGTTTCTCCTCTCCCTGTCCACTTCACACTCCACTTTTATGTGTGAGAAACTCTTTGCAAGTAATTGCAACACTGCTCACAATGTTCAAGTCCCAAGTAGCACATCTTGGAATCAGATGCAGTTTTCTGGGCAGCATGCATGGACGGTTTCAGCGGGCAACAAGGAAAGGTATCGAGGATGTGAAATGTAAAAGTGGGGGCACGTCACGTGTGCTCGTACACACACATTCAAACATATCCAGGTCTGTCGCTCAACTTGTGCATCATGTTGCATCGCTAGCTGCTTCCACTGGCACAGGAGAGTTTTCGGTTTTCTGTCATGCCATGAGTGAAGATACCAGATGATGTGAAGTATAAATGAAGATCTGTGGCTGCACAGCTTTGAGCTGTCTGTTCACACGATCAGCGGGCGTAATCCTCTCAAGAAGTCTGCGATGCACAGGTAAGGTCAGGAGTCGGCTGTATTTCTGGACCTTGTGGCTCGATTGAACGATTGTGAACGCCTCCCTGAGCCGTTATAAGCATTCAACACAATATGGGAATCAAATAGTTTTAGAAATTGTTGGTCATACGCCAAGATATTGGACGAAGTCCATTAGTATCATCCTCTGGGGAGCATGAACGACTCATTACCTCGTAAAGTAGTAAAGGTATGCCTGTGTTTCGTCTGTTTCGTATCAAATCCAATTCCAACTATTTTAAACATCGAAGAACAAAACAGGACCATCTTTCACATGACATCATCCTGTTCTGAAGGAAGCGGCTACACGGGTCACTCTCCAGGGACACCTGCAAGGAGCGAAGCCTCAGATCACATTATTCTGAACAGTTGGCCGCCCACAGATGGTGGAGTTGTATGTGATGTGTTAAACTCCTCTCAAGTTGACCCACATTAACTCGTGCTAATCACATTACCGACTCCAGGGATCAGAAAGGTGATCCTTGATCGTTTCATTAAAAATAATGGTTGGATGTAAGTCAACGAATAAAACGATGCTACAGGTGAATGTCCAGTGTCATGAGTTAAAACAAATGGTTTAACGTTTGAGAGTTGTATGTGTCTTCTCAACTCATGATAGATGGGATACACGGCGTACACATCTCCTGTGATCTCCTGAACAGTGAGTTACTAAGTAGTTGTAGATGAATATTTCACTCATGCCCGTCATTGTAAATGTAATTTGCTGTCAGTACAAATCAGCAATTAAATCAAAGCACCACATATTGGGCTGGATTAAAATGTATATATTTTTTAATTATCATGCAGTGACCGCAGCGCTTCAATTTTTTACTTTTTTTGCCTGGAGGTCTGACCTTCAAAGAGAAAATAGAGTTGACGTGGGGAAGGAGTGATAGGAGCATTTCTACGTCTGACCTTTTCAGTGATGTATCGCTGCGCAGAAATAACAGATATGAATGGTTTTGTGTCCTTATAATGTGCCAAGTACATATGTCACAATACTTTCCTCCAGGCGTTTTCGGTAGCCTGTGCGGGACATGTCCTTCTGCCCAGGGTCATTGGAGAAAGCAACAGAGGGTGGCGGACCAACAGCAACTAGCAGACTCTCAAACAGCCTGCCGGCCTCCATTAAAACCCTGTGGATATTTCATCCAGCCATTACGGAGAGGTGTGTGACTGATGGTGTGAGTAAATGGACACTCTCACTCTCGCTTTGTGCTATTTCTGCAGAGAACAACGTATCATTACACATGGATCAACCAAACTGAAGCTCAATTTAACAAATTATCAGCACTCCAGCACAGCGATTGTGTTTCCAAAGCCTTGAAATCTGAGATTGATACGATTTGATTGTGGCATTAACGCACCAAGTGCTGGAGTGAATATCGCAAGCTCATTGAGGTTCCCGGGTCGAAATATATTAAATCAAAAGCCTGGAAATATTGGCCCATCCAAACAAGGACCTAGTTAAAGAATGAATCCATCAGGGACACATAACAGAACACGATACGCAGCTCGCTTCAAGTGTGTATCCTGCCTCTTATTGTATAGTGTTTTATCTAATTGCGATTTTCGCTTTTTATCGGGGCACATTCAGTGGACATGCAGCATTTATTGCAGATGATCCATTGTAATTGCTATCACACTGTGCACAATGTATTCATTGCTCCGGTTATTACATCGGCCCATTTTTTATTTTCTGTCTATGAAATCCAGCCTGAATCTGTTCTTGCTGGAGCAAACAATGTCTGTTTGGAGATACACTGTGCAACCCTACTGCCTGCAGGCTGCTGTATGCAAACAAGGTGCAGCAGCTGCAGAGGTCTCGCCTCGAGGAAAACAATGAAGCCCTGCCAGAACACGAAGAGAATTCAAAGTTGACGTTCTTGCATTAACCGTAGGTCTTGAGAATGAGGGAAAGAGACAATCTTTAGCCTTGGACATCATGTTTAGTCGGTCAGCTCATCACTCATCTCAACAGCTCCTCGTTCATGCTCCCCAGAGGATGATACTAATGGACTTCGTCCAATATCTTGGTGTATGACCAACAATTTCTAAAACTATTTGATTCCCATATTGTGTTGAATGCTTATAAAAAATGTTTGTGCATATTAACATAATATTTAAAGCATATTAGCGTGCTGATGTTACCGTCTAGTTTTAATGTATTCATTGTTGTGTTTCATTGCATATCAAGTCTCTATTGAGGATGCTGCAAAGCATGAACACACAGGTGTTAGAAAAACAAGTCGTCACCCAACAACTCGTTCTTTTTTGTGTCGGTGCCGGCAGCAGACTGAGGTGCTTGTGAGGTGGGGGTGGAGTCCGACTGTGTCGTATTGCTTGGTGGGAACAGGATGGTTCAGATACAGTCCGGCTCGCACAGGTTTGGTCTGTTACTTGCCTTCATCAGGAATACTCAGGCGGGTTAACTCACTCTCCTCCTACTACTTCTTCCCCTCCTCGTTTTACAGCTGCTCTGTTGCTCAATGCTTTGCATCACTTTCCTTGATCCTGGCAGTGAGTGTGTCAGAGGCTTCTTCTGCTCAGGTTGCTCCCACACCGCAGCGTCTGCTCATCTATCTGCTCTTTTCTCTTCTTGTTCTCATCCACCCATTTCCTTTTTCATCAATAAATGGTCCTCTTATGCAATCTGTTTTTGCCATTTTGTGCTGTTATATAGCACGTAGGTTTGTATCAAATGCCATGATGTAATATGGCAGCTTCATGATATTGTACACTGTCTTTGTTTAATACCACATAAAACACAAAACAAGATATTTGTCAGGTTCTTGTCACGGGGTGAGGCTCAGGTGCAGCGAAACAGGCAGGACTCAATATGAATAACAAAAAAACTTTACTGAGGCCAAAACGTTTATAAAAAAAAAGAAAAAGGTCCAAAAGGGGTAGGCAGAGAATCGGGGGTCAGGGCAGGCAGGGTCAAACAGGCAGGTCAGGAATATCCAGGACACAGGGACAACAGAACCAAAGACAACAACTACAGACAACAATCCAACAGGAGACAAGGGAAAGACTGACACCATATATAGGGGGGGAAACACAGGTGTACGACATCAGACAGTAACGAGACAAGAGTGGCTGAGGGCAGGTGCAGGGAATTAAACAATCAAGACAGAGGAGACACAGAGGAGACACGGGAGACATGGAACACAGGAGAAACAGAACAGGGGGTTACAATATTTTGACAATCTGCTCTTCAATCCAACTCAAATGTAGAAAATGTGCATCTGCATTACTTTCCTCTAAAGTACACTTTGAGGAGCAATAACAGTCAAAATCGATCATAAATGATAATGACAGCTCCACCAAATTGCATATTAACATACATCTTACATTACCTAAATAACAAGAAACTACAAGCCTTATCCGGTGTCCTTTCACATGATGAAGATAATTCATGGTATGAGGAATAAGTCACAGGAACAAACGGTCTAACTCTGACAGCAAACGCAAACCACCTCAATAAGGGATGTGTTTCTGTGAGTGTTATTAAGTATGCCTCTTTGTGTCCAGCCCAATTATATGCCCGTGCCAAACCCAATAGGAAGCCGTTACTACAAGAAGAGATATTTATTGTTTGGCCAGCAAGTGGAATATTGTGAAGCACTTCATTGGATATGTACAGGACACAGATTTCTTTATGGGTGTACACAGCCTTATTGTCAGGAATTCAGAGCTAGGAATGTCAGCTGATGTGTCTCTGTATATATATATATATATATATATATATATATACACAGTCTATTCTACAGTGTTGCCCACACATTCATTTACCCGTGTATCAGCTTCAGGCGTCGCCTCTTCTCTCTCTATTCTGCATTAACAATGAGCCGATATGAGTGGATTTCGTCTGTATTATGAAGCTAAAACAACATCATTGTTAAAGCCCAAAATGGGACACAGCTGGGCAATGATGTTCCTGCTGGAACATTTCTGTACAGCCCTTCTCTTGTTACACACCTCCGCAATCAACAAGGTTAATTAAAAATTTCACCATGGCTTCACACCATTTTCAAGCCACCTCCGGAAAATGTCCACAAATTGTGTCTTTCTCTTTTCTCGCCTCCATCTCCACTACAGTTTCTTCCTCTGCTCTCCCACAAGGGTCCTTAGGCCATCGTTAGAGCGTAATGAACTCAGTTTAATAATCAAAGGGAATTAATGGCGTTGTGTTCCTTATCCTGCAGGCGTTGTGCGGCTGGCTTCTTCTTGTGTTTGAAATGAGCGTGTGTTAAATGTGTCGTGTTCTCATTGTGTTTCCTATGTCCCACCCTCTGCTATCAGGGGGACATAATGGGATGTTGCACATCTTTCCCTAATTAGTTTCGGAGTGTGTTCATTAGATTTAGCAGATTTAGTTAACTTATGGGTATCTCACAATAGCCCAATTCCCCCAGGTACAGATGTCTGGGTGATAAATCATCTCTGTCTGCCCACTGTAATGAGGCAGACTGTCACAGTTTGCTCTCAGTCTATGGAGAGCTGAGTTATGCAAGATATCAGTTAGTCCACATATATTTAGCAATTTCTGTCGTCCTTTAATGCAGCACAACTAATTATGTAAATATTCTTTGTTGGGTTTGTAAATGGATTATAGATTGATGTATCTTCATGATGACTACTTTAACATGACAGATGACAGATAACATACACTCATCTTCTCAAGTTTGTTTCTATAGCCTTTGCTGGTGCATCATCCCTGGACTTAAACACATGGTCTCAGTCACATTGTCTCATCCAGCCATGGTATTGGACATTATTCAGCATTAGTGTGCACAGAACCTGGTAGACTCGGGGTGTTACTCCATTTCAGTGGGGTGTCACATTCAAATAGAAGTAAATTAGCTGTCACCCAGGCTTGGTTTGGGAGCTGCTGCTATGCCTCAGAGACCATTGTTTTGCACCGGGGCTCTGCTTACTGCCAAGTCGATGCAGCGCAACAAGTCATTATAGCTTCAAGAAATAAAGGATATAATTTGAGTCAAATGACTTTCTTTACCCGAGGATGAATTACCACCGAAGAAAGGCATATTGAATCCCAGCATTGGTGTAAATTCCCCCGGAGTGATGTTTTGCTTGAAGAAAACAGAAGGATTACGTCCTCCCACGGCAGACAGTTGGCCTTTCATTATCCACGGCCAACATTATGTGTGTTTGGAGCTGGACTCGTTACCAACAGCATCGCCCAAGGGACGTGGCAGATTGGCAGTATTCAGACAACAGGGTGCTTAAAGCATTATGTCTTGCACGTTCATCAGTCATCCATCTCATAAAGATATGCAGAACAATCAAGTGTCGATGATTCCTGAATATATCTCTGGATTTGTTCTTATGAAACGCTGCTTTCCTCAGCTTTACACACATTTTTTTTAAGTTGGGAAGGTGGAGACAATTCTCCCCTTTCTGCTCTTTAATTTGATAAATGCCAAAGGTAAAACATTTTGATTAGAATCCAACATGTATAGTACAAGTCCACATCCAGTCAATAATCATTAGCGAGACCCTGAAGATACAGTATGAGGCTTTAGTGCCCCCCAGTGGTCAAACTGAGTAACACACGCCATGATTTTATATACAATACAGTATTTATTGTCACAATAAGAGAACAATACTGAGCAAAAGGATGAGCCTCGACTTAATTAACATGGCACTTAGTATACTTTGTATTTACAGTGCATTACACACAATACAAACACATGTAGCTTGACTCACAGTACAACACTCCCACAACCGGCCACACAAAAATAAGGTGACATGGCTGCACAATGAAAATAAATGTCAATCAATATGATGCCAAGTAACACACACAAGCATAAACAATTCACTGAAAGTACCAGTATGCTTTTCAAAATGTTCATTTCTGTGACTCCCTTAACGACCTGTGTAGTGTTTGAAACAATAAATATCAACAGAAGCACTGACAAAATCTCGTGCATGGATATGAACAGGGTCACCGATGCAGAGCAATAATAGTAATGGATAATTAATGGATCACTAAAAAAGTGAGTAATACTCATTGCAACGATGTTCCTTCTTCTGTAAACTGTACAATACAGTAAAGGGGCTCCTTCTGCTCACTTTAAACTTCTTTAAATATAACATTACAGTATTGCTACTGTATTTTTGGCACTATGTACTCTATCTAGTTCCAAAAAATCGATACTCTTCGAAAAAGGTTCTTGACTTCGTTATTGGTGAGATAATGATTGGCTTTTTTGTTTGACTGAATACCATTAGCTTTAAAACGCTGTGACTAGCTATTTGCATCATAACCTACTTTACACCACCTAACGCCAGATTGATTGGGTCAGACTGGTAAAATACTTGCACAGTTCATGAACAATAACTTATTGGATCCAGATGTGTACAAGCTGCCATCGGGGGGCAGCAGCAGTCTCCCTTGAGGAGGTCCAGAGTAAGTGTGTGTCTAGGAGGAGGAGTCCTCCTCAACAGGGTGGAGGGCATGCCTCTTGAGCAGTGTCTTTAGTATCTCCACCTCCCGCTCTGCCTCCTTCAGCTTCCTACGTAGTGTCCCGTTGGTATTCTGCATCCTCTGATTGTCCTGCGAAAGACACAGAAGATGTGTATGATGTCTAGTAACTGTGATGCATTAATGTACTGTGCCTTTGTTGGGGGAGGAAATACAACTTGTTGCTGACACTCACCGATTCCAGAGATTCATAGGTGGGTTTATTGTCCTCATCTGACTCTCTAAGCTGTTGCTCCACCGACGATCTGTTTTCCCACTTGGCACAGTGTCGCTGTTTCCTCTGGGGCACCGGGCTGGGACATGAGGTGAGGGGTGGTGATGTTGGGAACAGTAGAGAAGGCTGAAGGCGGCTGACCTCTTGGTCTGCAGTAGGCGTTTGGAGTCCCTCTGTCTGGGTGGCACTATGGACCTTCTGAGGCCTCGAATAGGTGACTGGGGAGTCTGGGCTCCAGTCTTTGCGGTCATCTGGCGGGTAGGGGAAAGGACATTCTTCTGAACCTGGAGACGGGGTCATAATCAATAATTATATTAAATGGAAAATGCACATTGTTATCGTGGCCTATTTGACTGTCTCTCACTTTTTTGTAAATCCTTTTATCAAAATCATGTCTTTAAGGAGAATAATCTCATAATAATAATAATAATAATAATAATAATAATAATAATAATAATCAATTAACTGCAACAAAACAAAATGACTCGATTTAGTATCCACTGAAACACAAGCCAAATAAACCAAATGCCAAAATAGCACGTCACAAAGACTCCCTTGAAGAGGGGCTGTGTTAATACATCCCCCATGTTTGAACCAAGTGTCTTGACGTCTCAACCATCAGCAAGTAAAATCGAAAGTTCTTCTGTTCTGGATATAGCAGCTTTCTCATTGCAGGTGCGTAGCCTCAGTATTACTGGAAGTGAAAAAGTTCCCAATGACAGCTGGAGGGAAATCACCCTGACAGTAGACCCTGTGCTCAAGACTTTTTTCCTTTAATCTGCAGCCAACTAAAGTGAAATCATGTAAATTCTGACCTTTATTGTTTTCTGTACTGTGTTTACAGGAAATAACTTAGTTGATGAACGTTTGACTTTAAACATTTTGGCCACCAGATGGCACCTGTCCGAGGGACTTACTGATTGCTGCTATGTTACATGCATGTTATTGTCTTCATAGTTCAGGTGAGAGTCTGACGTGTGTGTGTGTGTGTGTATGTGAGAATCGAAGGGACTGCTTATGCAGATAATGAACCCAATAAGCCAAACCCACCCTCTGAGGTGCCCATGGTGACAGAGCTGGAGCTCGGTGTCGGACTGTCGGTGGCGTTGGTGACTTTGGCGTTCTTCTTGCACTCAAACGCCACCTGCTCCTTGCACAGCTTGTGGCAGTTCATCCCACAGTCTAAGCAAGCCAAAGAATGCACAACATGTTAGAACAGGAACTGGCGTTAGTCTAACTCTAACATGTACACATTTTCTTCGACAGACTTTTCTTTGAACATTTCTTTTTCTATTCTGCAAAGGAAAATTCTCACACTTCTGCATGCTCACAGTCAGGCAAACAAATAGCTCTCAGATCTATTGAGAGGAGGGGGAGGGGGCAACATTGTGGTACTAGCTGCAAAGGTCTTTTTTTCATGCTCTGCAAGGCTCAGCTAGCTGTGTGCAACACAGAAAACCACACTACACCGTCCCAAGATAGCTCGACTTCATCTCCTCCCCACAAGACAATGTGTGCACATCTTTTCTAAGCATAATACTGACTGACCTTTTTTTAGCCAAAGATATAATAACAATCACCTCTGCATCTGTAGCCTTGTTTGATGACACCCCACAGCTGTGAAAAAGAATGGGAAAAACATTTTAACATCAGTATGGCAAAAGCAAAACTAAAACAAGGTGACATTTAGGAAGAACATTTTGTTTTCGCGCCCTGACAAAGAAGTTAAGTGGTTAACTTGTGTCATACATTGAGTTATTGTGGTGACTTACAAATCCCGAGCAGTTGTCACAGAAGGTTGGTTTCATGTAAGTGGTCTCCTGGAAGTTGTGGACAAAGCCTAGACCCAGTTTCGAGCAGATGACACTTGCCCGCATGAAATAGGCTGTGATCTCATCTCTGCTGATGAGGCCTTCCCTGGACAACCACAACACATACACAGTATCACTTATACACAATTAAAAAGCTTTAAATGAGCAATTTATATGGGAAACAGATAGTAATACTTTATATCTCAATGTTTGGTCATGTCTAACCTGGTTTATTTGTCTACTCTACACCCTCCTCTGCTACTAAACCACTTTTTGTGTTTTTTATGTTTGGATATAAATGAGGGAATGAGCATGATAAATAAAGCAGTGATTATTTAGTGGTGGGTGTTTATGGTAGTTCTGTAGTTATTTTACGTTTCCTGTTGCTACACTCATCACTACGAATACCACTTTTTCTTCCTCTACACTGAAGTCCCGTGTCTGCGTGTCTTGTCAAACAAGCTCACTTCTCTTTGTCAATGACACAGAAGGAAAACGGAAAGCTAGCTGCAATCTTCTCAAAGTCCTCTTGAGAGATGAAGCCGTTCTCGTCGTGATCGTAGTTCTTAAACACGGACTGTGAAAGACAAGAGGCAAACACCATTGTTGGTTGATTATTAGTACACAATAGCTGCAAAAGAGGCAGCATCCAGAAGAATAGTTAAAATAATTGATTATAGTTATATAACAGCATTGCTGAGTAGCTACACTTGAAAGAGAAAGTACTTACATCCACCATTCTCTGCACATGTTTGCTGATGGTTCGGGGATCGGGTTTGGGAGCTACTCCTGGTGCCCAGTCCACAACCACTGAAGGTCTAGAGGGGGTGGCTGGCTGATGGAAAATGAATTAGTCATTAAAAAAACAAACCTGAACACTCAGATAAACATGTCAAATATTATCTGAGCCGTTCTGTTACATTATATCTGAGTATCCTTAAGAAGCAGGCAAACTATTCTTTGAAAAAAAGCTGATAAATGTTTTGAAGGAAATGTATGTAGCCTACTTTGACATTTACAGAGTCAAATGAGAATATCAATACCGCTCTCATGTTTGTATATATGTAGATTTAGCCAGCAGCTGTTTAGCTTAACTTAGCATAATGCATATTGGGTAAAAATCTAGCCTTGCTATGTCAACACTTTGATTTTTGTGGAGAATCCACATAGGATATATTCAATGTTAATTGGTGAGCATTAGAGGTGCTGGTAATTGGATTCTGTCCCTTTGGACAGGGCCAGACAAGCCACTCCCCCTGCTTCCAGGCTTTAAGCTAAGCTAGCCGGCTGCTGGTTGATGCTTCACATTTAGCATTCAACAAAAGAGTGGTATCAATCTTTTCTAACTTCTGAAACAAGAGAATATATGTTCTGCCCAAAATGTTAAAGAACTATTAATTCAAGCATTACCTTTTGTTTTAATATGCATTTTTAAACTTCTAGCTGCTTCCCCGTTTTCAGTCTTTGAGCTCAGCTAACACGTAGCTCCAGATTTAGAATAGGCCTACAATCGAAAGTGGTACCAATCTTGTCATCGTAGCTTGTTTTAACTGCCTTCTTCCATCACTTACCGGTGCTTTACAGTTCTTGGGTTCTCTGGTGTAAGACAGTTCATATATCTCATCCTCAGTGTAGTAAAGATCCAAGGACAGCTGTAGGGAATGACAGAAAACATGTCAGCACATGAGAGGTAAACAGAAAGATTAAGAGCACTCTGTATATCTAGATTGTTCTGCTTTAAAAATGTTTTGACAAAGGCAATATCAGGTCATAGGGTGACTATTATCTCTTCATGGGCATTTGGTCGTTCAAGTACGCTTAAAGCGCCGCATACAGATGGCACAACAATACAGCAATCTGAACTCATTCACACTCAGTTCGTCACCCACACACTCATAGATCAAAGACTCTCATCACACCCACACAGGCGCGGACAATCCACATGCTGTAAGGCGCTCATTTGCATCTATGCTTGCGTTACATTTTGTGAATCAAATAAAGCTACATGACAATTTGAAAATAGTCGAAATGTAAAGTTGCAATGAAGGGTGCACTACCGTCAACAGATGGACCAGGTCCTTGTTTGCGTCCAGCCTCGGAGGGATTTGCTGGAGCTGGATCAACTCATTAATGTGGCTGTAGAGTGCCTGGAGCTTCTGAACGTTCACCTTGTTGTCCTCCACATAGTCCGACATGGCCTCGTTAACCGAAATTAGATCTTTGAGGTGAACGCCCAGAATAGGGATTTTAAAACCTGTACACTTGTTGTACGCTTGTCTGTAGTTGTCATAGTTTCTGCACGAGGACAGCAGGTCTGTCATCTCGTTCAGTACCTGGGAAGTGAATAGATTTCCTTTTGTGAGGCTGTTATGGCAGTAAATATGAACTGGATCTTATGGTGGTACGTTTCATTTACCTTGGTGACCTCGTTGGATACAAGCGAGGTGGTGTCCTTCAGTCTGGAGATCGAGCTGTGACAAAGCCCTCCCACCACCGCCATTAGCGTGTTGTAATTGTGCATGAGATGTAGATTCTAGTGGACGCACACATATCAGTCCATCCGCACACACATAAACACGCACAATTAAACTTGTTCCAGGTAGCACTGGTTATATAATCAACAATACTGCAGTTACATAAGCCACTTACATTGTTGGGCTTTTCTCTGATATCACACTCTTTTTTGGAAGTGCTTTTCCCTCTCTTTTCATTTCTCTACATTTGTGCTGTCACTGGAGCATTATGGTGTGACATTTGTTTCCACACCCATGGGTTTGAGGTTGACAGCAGTGAGTAGCAGCAGACTGGTGCATTAGTGTGACAGTGCAAGAGGTCCTCCAGAGTACAAGCCTGACTGTTCCCTTGCTAGCACATTGCTTCTCAGCAGGCCGCAGGCAGCTTCACATTGGATGGGCTTTAGAAGCAAGGTTTCCACTCACAAGTAATTTCTGTCTCTTTCACTTCCGCATCCTCCTCTGTGTCTAAGTGTGTTCCACTTGACGACTCCATTAGCTTGCATTCAGTTCATAATTTTCTATTGGGAAAACCTTAGGATACACTAAAAGCCTGTAGCACTGCTGTTGAGAATCATTACCAGCTCTTGGTGAATATGCATTATGCAACTGTCAATTATGTAGCCTCTATAGTGCTGTTCGGAGTATGACAATGAGCTGTCATTAGTTGGATGAAGTGTATGAACAATAGCACATAGATGCAAGCAAAGAGGAAATGTGTCAAATAGAGTTAATTTTTTTCTGCTAAAGCAGGAACAGAAAGTGCAAGAGTAGTAGTAAGGGCTTGATTGAACCCCTACCTTGGCCACGTGGATAAACTTGGTGAAAACCTCAGCTCTCAGCTGAGCTGTCGGCCTGCTCAGCACCATCAGCTGAACCCATTGGGAGATACCATTACACAGGGCGATGGAACGCTCCATCATGGGGATGTCCTTCATGCAGCAGCTTCTAATGTAATTCTGAAAGTCTACAAACTGACAGAGAGAGGAGCATAAACTGCTGCACGGAAACTGGAAGACATTTCCCGTCAAGAGGAAACACCTACTGGTTTTCAGCGCACAGAGATGCATGTCAAATAAACAAATCAACGGGAAAATGATGAAGCATATACACTCAAACAGTATTTTAGTGTGTATACTCACTGATATCCTGCAGAAGGACTTGAATTCCAGGAAGGTGAGATGCTCAGCCAGCTCAATGGGCTCCAGGTGATCAAAGAGAAGAGAGACCTTCCTTTTTTTACTGCTGTTAGCTTTGATCTTCTGGCTGGCCTTCCACGACCAGTCCCGTTCATTTCTAGAGCACACCATCAAACAATATCTTAACAACTTTTACAATCAGCAAAGGAATAGCATGACTTCAGAAATTGGAAAATGACATCTTTAGACCTTGTTGTGTCTATCAATACAGTCTTGTGTTAATGTGCCTAGGAAGTTCCCATCATTTCAAATACTAGTCAAGATACAAACTCTTCCAAAGTAACTAATATGCTGAATTATATATACATTTCATACATTATTGTTTGGATTTTTGAAAATAAATTTTAATCTCTGTTTTTTTTTAATAGACATTGAAGATATCACCTTGGACTCTGGGAAGATCGACATTTTCTGACATTTTATAGACACCATTATCAGTTGAAAAAATGTAATCGGTAGAATAACAGATGATTGTTAGCAGCAGCCAGATTAGCCAAGAAGTTAAAAGGTGCGGCATATAAAAAACAGACACATGTGTAAATGAATGCTGCAAGGCGGTCTCAAAGTTTTACTGTTCACAGTTCAAAGTCTGTGTTCCGGATCGTGACTGAACAAACAACTGAGTGTTGTTTGGCCTAATGTCTCAGTTGCCAGCTGGTCAGAGATTAACACTTACATCCATTTGGTCTCGAGGAGAGAGCAAAGATGCTCCTGTCCCTGCTCTCTGATCAGCTCCCGAAACTGGTCCAGGCTGTCTGACAAGCTGTGGTGCAACCGGAACATCATCCAGAATTCCTGGATCCAATGCCTGTAGGTCAGAGATGATGCCATGAAACCGACACAGAACGTACAATTAAAGTCTGACTCGTACAATGAGTAATTGTGTTAAACTGACCTGATGAGGTAGCATATCCTCTGGCACTCTGTTGGCTGCTCATTGTCCAGCGCTATTTTGAATGTAAGGGCTTTGGTTAAGGAAATGATTTGGACATATCGTGATAAGCAACCTGGGAAAAGATTGGTTTAATTGTCTTAAAGTTAAAGCTGGGATTTACATCCGGTATCTGCAGCGTTTCAGGCTTTACAACACTTTTAAATCAAACACAGCTGCGTCGGAGTAAACAATGAACATATGTATATTTCGACTGCGGGGTTTCTTTCATACAAACAACTCATTAATAAAAACTACAGCCACTAAAGCAAAAAGGCAACAGAAGTGGCATTTGGTAATGTGGGAGGAGGCGACTGCATGAAGCAAAACTCTGATGAGCATCACTGAATGAATCATTCTGGCATACAGAAAGAAGTGAATAACCAAATGTTCAAAGAGAACACACACAATCAATGCCTCATATACTGTGGAGCAGCTGTTGATTAAAATACATTGTATAGTGGTCGGACTCATAGCCCACAAGTATATTATGAGTTAGCGCGGTTGTTCTGGCTTACATTTTGCACTTGTTGACCACATACACACCATTAATTGATATACAGTACACACACAAATACATTTCCTTATGATACTAAGCAGCTTGTAGATACAGACTGACACTACAGCTCTCAATTGACAGAAATCCGCTGAAAGTGATTCATATAAAAAGCCTAATTGCGTCATGGGAGCAGAAGATCTGCCCACGCAATACCAAGGCCAGATTGTGAAGAAGGCTGTTAATGGCCCTTGTGTCTCTTCCCTCAAACCTTCCATCCACACACTAAATGTATTTGATGTATCCTAGTTGGGTCTTTGGCTCAGAACGAGAGGGTTAAAAATAGCAGAGGAGGATTCAGCAGCATGCTCTGACGTGGGTTTGTGTGAACGGGGCCTCTTTAAGCAATAGAGCGTCTGTCTTTATATATAGTTGAAGAGGACCTGAATGTGAAAGAGGCAAAGGTAATTAACACCTAAAACCCAGAGGCTGCTCACCGGGGTCAGCAGGCTCCTCCGGGAGGCTTAGTAACACCGCGGCTGCATCCTGAATGGAAGCCTAGATTACAGGCCCTTCACTCACGTCACAATACTAACAAAGAAAACATGCTTTTTTCCAAGGTGTGAAGTCGGGGAAATGAAAGAGACAGAATAAACATTTTGAAAGAGATTATCGAAGATATTATTGAATGCACGGGATACAGGAGCCAGAGTGAAGGTAATTTACACGGACAAACATTTAAAAGGTCTAAAGCAACTGACAGCAGGAGTAAACATGAGCTACCATTTGCCTATCACATTTTACACTGACAGCTACAGGCTATCGTAAACCAAGTGCAAGCTTGATTGCCAGTTGCTGGTGACAACCAAATGGAAAGCAGCACACAACAGAGCCAGTGATCTCATCTCGACTTAAGTTTCGGGGCTCAAAAATGTCCATTTGCATTGTTTGAATCATCTGTCCGTGTTGAGACGGATCAAGTTGAAGGATATAGAGTGGTGAGTTTGTCCAGCAGATCACAGGAGGAGATGTGGATGCGGTGCATGGAAAGGGTGATGTTCAACACGTGGCTGCTTCCACACACACCACCATCAGAGTCTGCAAGACAAAACACACAGACTTAAATGTACCCTCATTGCAACAGAGTGGAGAAAAAAAACACCTTTAACTCGTTAACATGTCATCCTATGAAAATAAAAGTTGCATTAGAAGTAAACATTTAGCAAACATTATTCAAACAGGCTTACATAATACTTTAGCTTGGTACTATTTAGAGTTGAAGATTCATCTAAATTCGCTGTTTTATCAGAATCAGAATCAGAATCAGAAACCTTTTATTGCCAGGAATGTTTACACAAACTAGGAATTTCTTGTGGCGGAAGGTGCAACATTTGACATGACGAACAACAATCATAAACTCAAGTACAATACAGGATAAGCTAAAGATAAAGTGCAACAGAGAATGTTTAAAGTGTCTGAGTGTATGATCTAGTGTCATTTGTGTTTATTGAATCTTTTCCGCATTGCATTGGGGCTGCACGGCGGTGTAACGGCTGGCACTGGCAGCACGGACTCGCCTCTCAGTGAGAGGGTCCTGGATTCAGTTCCTGGGCTCAGCGGTCCTTCTGTGTGGAGTTTGCATGTTCTCCCCCGTGTCAGCATGGGTTCCTTTCAGGTTCTCCGCCTTCCTTCCACAGTCCAAAGACATGCAGCTTAGTTTAATAGGAGGCTCTAAAGGTGGCCGTAGGTGTGAATGTGAATGTGAGTACAACTGGTTGTCCGTCTCTATCTGGGCCCTGAGATAGACTCGCGACCTGTCCAGGGTGGACCCCGTCTTATCTGAACAGGATAAGCGTTTCGGATAATGGAATAGATTGGATTGTTTACCAATGTGGGATTTGCAGTAATGAAGAAACATCTCATCCAGTACGTTGTGGCTGATGTGTGATAGTTTTTATACAACAATGGAGGTCTATGGCAGAGAAGAATAAGATCTATCTGTTCATCAAATCAATTAATTTGTGGTTCTTGTCTTTCATGGGATTTGATAATGACAACATATAGAATATCACAGCCTCATCCTTCAATTACTATTTTCTGGAGGAAATGCAATGATGGATGGACCTCTCTTTGCAAATAAACCAATGTCTATGTCCGACTTCTTGGATCCTGTTAAGTATCTTCTCTAAATTAGTTAAATCTGCTAAATTACTGTTGTATCTCCTGTTTTAAGCTCCTAGATTGTCAGTCTGTGTTGTTCAAGATTTGTTTTGGTTGAGAAGTGTTTCCAGCCACTGTGAGCGGAAGCTACAGTGATTGGACGATCGCTCATCACCTGGTTTCAATTGAGCGTCATTTGAATACAAAAAGGGCCGGTGATTAACGCGGCTGGAGGTAATTAGGGAAACTGTTCTTAACTGGATTGGGTCTACAGGCGTCAGTGACTCATCGGACGAAGACTTGGAGGACAAAGACACAGGAGTCTTTCGTTGGAGTCACGACTCGGAGGACAAAGACACAGGAGTCTTTCGTTGGAGTCTTCGGGGGTGGCTGAGTAATACACCACTCTGTGAATATGTGTGTGTTTTCCATACCTGTGCATATTTCTACTCGTAGTTACTATAGGACTCGTTCATTCGCGTCCCGGAACCCCTCCTCTTTTATCCTTCCTACCCGTTCTACTCACACCCAGCACCTTGTCACAGGAGGCCTCTGGAACTGTCAGTCTGCCAACCGCAAGGCCGACTTCATCTCTGGCTTTGCTGTGGAGCAGTCGCTTGACTTCCTGGCTCTCACTGAGACCTGGATCACGCCTGACAACACGTCTACCCCGGCTGCTCTCTCCTCGGCCTTCTCCTTCAGTCACACACCCAGACCCTCTGGTCGGGGGGGAGGTACAGGTTTACTCATCTCCCCAAATGGTGTTTCTCTCTCCGCTTCCACTTTTTACCCCACTGACTTTTGAGTTTCATGCTGTGACGGTTACTCATCCGGTTCAGCTACACATTGTTGTTCTCTACCGTCCCCCTGGTTCTTTGGGAGACTTCTTGGAAGAGCTGGACGTCCTCCTGTCCAACTTCCCGGAGGACGGCCCCCCGCTCATCCTTCTGGGTGACTTGAACATCCAGACTGAGAAGTCATGTGATCTCGTACTCTTACTGTCTTCCTTTAACCTCTCACTTAGTCCCTCCCCTCCTACTCACAAAGCTGGCAACCACCTTGATTACATTTTTACTAGAGACTGCTCTACCTCTAACCTCACTGTAACTCCTCTGCATGTCTCTGACCACTACTTCATCTCTTACTCTCTCTCACTCTCTGGTACTGATAACCCACCCGTATCCACAGACTCTGTACCTGTACGACGCAACATTCGCACCCTCTGTCCCTCCTCTCTGGCCTCCTCTGTCCTATCTGCTCTCCCCTCAACTGACTCCTTCTCACTCATGCAGCCTAACTCTGCCGCAGACACTCTCCTCTCGTCCCTGTCTTCATCTCTTGATTCGCTTTGTCCTATTAAGACGCGACAGGTTCGCAAATCCTCTCCGCTCCCTGGTTGTCCGACTCGGTGCGTGCCGAGAGAGCCAACTTGCGAGCAACGGAAAGGAAATGGCGCAAATCGAATCAAGCGGAAGACCTGCTCTGCTATCAATCGCTCCTCTCCTCCTTCTCTGCCTCTATCTCTGCAGCAAAAAGCTCTTTCTACCTGACCAAAATTCAGTCTTCCTTCTCTAACCCCAAAAAACTCTTCTATCTTTTCCAACCTCCTTGATCCCCCGAGTCCCCTCCTCCTTCCTCCCTTTTGCGAGCCACTTTGTCGACTACTTTACAAACAAGATAGACGACATACGCTCCTCCTTTACTAATCCATCCTCTATCACTTCACCTACAACAACTCCTTCATCCCCTCTTTCCTCGTTTACCCCTTTGTCTCCCAGTCAAGTTCTTAGCTTGGTGACCTCTGCTCGACCGACCACCTGCGCCCTTGACCCCGTCCCGTCTCACATCCTTCAGGCTGTTGCTCCTGACCTTCTGACCTTTCTCACCCATCTTATTAACAGCTCCCTCTCAACTGGCTGTTTCCCCAACTCTCTGAAGGAGGCAAGAGTCAACCCTCTCCTGAAGAAACCCACGCTTGACCCGTCTGAAGTCAGCAACTACAGTCCGGACTCTTCTTTCCTTTCTTTCCAAAACTCTGGAGCGAGCTATCTTTAACCAAGTGTCCTCCTATCTCCACAGCAACAACCTTCTTGACCCCCACCAGTCTGGATTCAAGGCCGGCCACTCAACAGAGACTGCCCTCCTTGCTGTCTCTGAGCAGCTTCACTCTGCTAGAGCAGCCTCTCTCTCTCTGTCCTTATCCTTCTAGACCTTTCTGCTGCATTTGACACCGTGAACCACCAGATCCTTCTCTCTTCTCTTCAGGACCTGGGGATCTCAGGCACAGCACTCGCTATTTTCTTCCTACCTCACCGACCGCACTTACGGGTAACTTGAGAGGATCTGTATCTGATCCTTGTCCTCTCACTACTGGGGTTCCTCAAGGCTCCGTCCTGGGTCCCCTCCTCTTCTCTCTGTACACCAATTCTCTCGGCTCTGTCATTCGTTCGCATGGCTTCTCCTACCACAGCTATGCCGATGACACCCAACTGATCTTCTCGTTCCCACCGTCCGAAACACAGGTGGCGGCGCGAATCTCTGCCTGCCTGACTGACATCTCTCAGTGGATGTCTGCACACCACCTGACGATCAACCCTGACAAGACCGAGCTCCTGTTCCTACCAGGGAAAGGTTCCCCACTCACGATCTGACCACCACCTTCAACAGCTCCGTGTTGGCCCCTACCCTGACTGCCAGGAGCCTCGGGGTGATGCTAGACAGTCAACTCTCCCTGACGGCCAACATCGCTGCGACATCGCGTTCCTGTAGGTACATGCTGCACAACATCTGGAGAATACGACCTCTTCTTACCCAGAAGGCGGCGCAGGTTCTGGTCCAGGCTCTGGTCATTTCGGCGCCTCGACTACTGCAACTCCCTTCTGGCTGGTCTACCTGCTAAGGCCATCCGCCTCTGCAGCTCATCCAGAATGCAGCAGCTCGACTGGTCTTCAGCCTCCCGAAATTCACCCACACCACTCCGCTTCTCCGCTCTCTTCACTGGCTACCGGTGGCGGCCCGCATCCGCTTCAAAACATTGGTTCTGGCGTACCGTGCTCTGAACGGATCGGGCCCCGTCTACATCCGGGATGTGGTCACACCGTACACCCCGGCACGTTCGCTCCGCTCGGCAACAGCCAACCGACTTGTGACTCCGTCACCTCGAGCTCATCACTCTACATCCAGACTGTTTGCTGTCCTGTTCCTCAGTGGTGGAACCAGCTCCCCACTGACATCAGGACAGCAGAAAGTCTCTACATCTTCCGCCGAAAACTGAAAACGCACCTTTTCCGACTATATCTGGATTAATCAGACTTGCACTTGAATGGCTCTTATTATGGTACTTTTGTAGTTTGACTATGTTGAGGAAATGTTACTTTCTGTATTCTTGTTGTTCTTAGTTTGTACTCTAGGTTGAAATGCACTTATTGTAAGTCGCTTTGGATAAAAGCGTCTGCTAAATGACATGTAATGTAATCTATGGAAGCAGTGATTCATCAATTGATTTGATTACAAATCTCTTGATTATGATCCTCTGCCTCTGTAAGTGTTACCTGTGAAAACATGACATAGATACTCCCATCATTACCAACAGAGGGTAAGGTCAACCCGAGTTTGTACTCATGGATGAATGTAATTATTGTAAGTCGATTTGGATAAAAGCGTGTGCTAAACGACACGAAATGTAAAACACCAGCTAAAGGATACACTGTAACTAACATATGTTGTCGTACAGCACAGACCCCCGTTTGTGAAGATTTGCCTTTTCCTCTGATTGTGTGAACCTCTGTGTCTTGCTAGTCTCACTACCTTTTTAGCTTCCTTTTTCCTTGTGTATATCTCACTTCCTCCCATTGTGGCCAGACCACCTTTTCTTATCTCGGTTGTCTGATGCTAGGCTACAGCTGACATCTTGAGACCCATGGAGTGAGTAATCTTCTGGTCGACCACTTTACAAAATGAGTCTCTGTGTGTACAAAGTATGACATAACATCACAATGCCAGGTCTGACCTTTAATTGCAGAAAACACTTTTTCCATTCCCACTTATCTTAAAACCAAGGCTACGTGCAGGGAATTAGAAAAAGAAGAGCTTTTAATTGCATCTTGTAATAATATCTATACATCATGGTATATATTAGGCAGTATACATCTCTCTTCGACGACCTGTAGAGAATGAAAACATTGTGATGAAAATGTGCGAGTTGTCGAGCTGAAAATTGTTTCTCTTTCAGCTTCACCAGTATCTTGACACCATCAAGGACATCAGGCATCTGTGGACCCACTTTTAAACCATGTCACCTTGGAAATACCTCGGACGCCATGGCAACATGTTTTCTAATCTTTGTTATCTGTAAGCAACTCACCACTCCAGCTGCAGCTGACTAATCTAGCGCTCACATCCTGCACAGGGTGTGTTTCTGTCTGTAACACACAGCCTCTACCAGCCAAAGCCACCGAATATCTATTGCCTCACCAGTCAAGTCAATAAAAGAGGGAAAGACGAGAAGAGGGAAACAATGCCTGGCAATTAAAATGACATGACTGGTAAAGTACTAACACTTTGAGGCAGTTAAGACATAGTGGGTTAAAAAAAATATATATATATATATAGAAAGCAATACCCACTTTTTTGTCTTGACATCTCAGGTAAAAGCCTTTTTTACTAAAATGATCAACTCACTCATATTTGATTTTACACCGTAGTAACCGGTCTCATGTGGATCAGTCAAAGTCAGAGCTATGGCAGATAAACAACAGGAAGTCCTGACTCTCAATCAAGTAAACAATTGCTCCATCCTTTTTTCACAACTTTCCAACCGCTAACCCTCCCTGCGCAGGGTTAATTGCAAGAGGAAATCCTCTCTCTATTGTCTGTTCCTGACTGGAAAATCAGGAAAGCTGCCGCCCGCTACACTGGAGCTGTGTGATACTGTATGGTGATAAACACAGCCGAGGGCGCGCAGCGCCCGGCTACCTTCTAAGGTTATCTTTGACATTCATCAGCCGCTTCAAACCTACAAACATGTCGCTTTCCCTTGTTTTGACAGAGCCGTTCAGACTGGACGGTCCCTTTGTTCGAGAGGATTAAAAATCAGATGCAGGATGATGATTAGGTCTCTGAACCAACATCTCCAAAATGATCAGGACCCACAGTAACTTTAGATACAATGTTTACACTTTAGAGCAGAGATCCTCTGAAACTGGTGCTTGTACGACAGGGCGCACCTCTGCAGTTGCCAGGGGAACACCAGAAGATAGTGTAGTTTGACTCATTTGATCAAATAGAATTTTATAACTCTCTTTTAGACATATGTCTCTATATAGAAGAGTAAACGAATGGTTGATGTCTACTCCATAGACATCTTACATCTGTGTTACATTGATGATCATATCTGTACATTCAATGTTTGCACGTCCCACAATGTTGTTGTGTGCAATACTTTGCAGTAAATTGCCTGTATCTTTTCTTTCCTCTTAATATATTAATTTTATGAACCAAACACATAAGGCCGATTTTATGTCAGCAATAAATCTCATTTTGATTCTGAAGTTAGCTGGAAGTAGTGATAACAATGATGTAATTGTATCAATACATTATTGAATCATATACTAATATTATTATCTACTTTTATATTGGGATTATTTCAATGCTAACCAGTCACTTCAAAACAAACACATTTGGTGATGATAATAGGAGTTGATGGAGGTGTCACAGGTTTGTTACGGGGTGAGGCTCAGGTGCAGAGAAACAGGGCGGACAGGTTTAAAGCAAAACGAAAAACACTACGAATCACATTCAAGACAGGGGAGTTGATAATTGAAACAGAGACACTACGAGACTGAGATAAAGACAACACA
The DNA here is from genome assembly GCA_036178185.1 of Liparis tanakae. Lineage (NCBI taxonomy): Eukaryota > Metazoa > Chordata > Actinopteri > Perciformes > Liparidae > Liparis > Liparis tanakae. The sequence goes on from CM070093.1 coordinate 9,271,009, forward strand.
CCGACAAGAGGCAAGGGAATGACTGGCACAATGGCCGTTTCTCAATTCAAAGTACACGACTGCAGACTTGTGTTCTTTTGGAGTCTGGTCTTGGGAGTCTGGTCTCGGGAGCCCAGACTCCGGAGGACGGGAGGACGGGAGGACGGGAGGACGGGAGGACGGTCTTTCTGCGATTGGAACGGCTGCTTATTTGATGATGTCACCACATCAGCTGTTCTTGCTCCTGAGTTTATTCTAATTATTCAGTGTAAATAATTTTTTACAGTCGAATAAACAAAACATCCTAAAATGACATTCCGTGACTCAACAACAACAGTATTTATAAAAAGTCAACTGTCAGTAGTTTATTTTCTCCTCCGCTATTGTTTCCGGTTGCTGGTGAAATGCATTGTGGGATATATGCTGGCCAGAGTACGCACAAGTCTCCTGTGATGCATCCTCCGGAAAGTGGGAGGATCAAGTCACATCCGGGAATTTTGACCGTGCTTTGCGAGAAGCGAACTTTGAATTGGAACATGAACTCGGGCTGAGACTGATGACGAGACACGAGTCCACGAGGACACAAGTAGAGGAAAGGACGCAAAAGTACACATATTGAGAAACGGCCAATAAAAAGGAGGAAAAACACAGGTGTACGGCATGACACAATCAGGGAGGCAGAGGAGTGGCGAGAGCAGGTGAAGGGAATTAACCAATCAGAGGAGACACAGAACACGGGAGACAGAGGAGAAATGGAACAGGGCGTTCCAGGAGGAGTTCATCTGATGTCTGATCCACTGCTTTAGGGGTCAAGGGCTTTTAGCCAACCGGAAGGTTCTCGCTATAAGAATCATATTGTTCGATGTCTTACATATTTAAGAAATTATATCTAATAAAAAGAAAACCTGTATATATACAAATTAACTGTCAAATGAAATATGTATTAGGTGGACATTGGGCATGTTCTGAGATTGCGGTGTTCGAGAGAGAGAGAGAGAGAGAGAGAGAGAGAGAGAGAGAGAGAGAGAGAGATGATGTCAACAGCTATTGATCCGCACCTCACAGTGCTCTGCATTTCAAAGGCTGGTCAGCATCTGAGGACCACTGTTAGGGGAGCTGACCTTTCGGCTCAGCCAGGCTTGAAGCTGCCATCAGGTAATCCTTCAAATAGCTTTCACATTTGAAAAGGTGGCAGGACAAGTGGACCTCAGGGGGTTCGCCTGTGATGTGGGCCAAGAGGAGCAGGACTATGCTCCATTTTATCAGGAGAAGGTGTTCAAGGAAACCCTCGTTCATAAACACACTGTACCCAGTGAGATGCCATCTTGAGCAAGTGGATCTCACATTTTGAAAACGTCAGCAAGTGTTCAGAGCGTGTGATGATACTGCTCAACAGGGTTCCTCAACTCTCCTGATTAATTCCGTTCCCTTCGTCAATCTGAAATGAGCAGCAGACTGCCCGCTTTTACCTCTCCACAGATAAATGTAGTTATGGGATGTCATTTTATGAGCAGCGCATTGTAACGCCTCTCAGTTGCTCTTGCTCCATTTGTGTAACCAGGCAACGGCAATTTGAAAGCTTGTCTCTGCAGAGACGCAATCACCATAACTCTGGGAGCACTCCTGACAACTTGATGAAGCCGATGATCATTGCTTGATTGATCAGGCTACAGCCCACTCAATCAGTGCTGCTCTTTTTCATTTAAAAAAAACATATATTTTGCAAACAGTAACATATCGATAATGAGACATTCATTGACAAATGCAGTGACATAGCTAATTATGGAACACAATTATCAAATACTGCTTTCTGCAAGCATTTATAAGACAGATGTCATCATCAAAACATAAAAAACCTACATGAAACCAGAATATATTCAGTTGAGTTAAGGAAATCTATTTAACTTTCAAATGCCTACTCTTTAAAGGCCTGCCCAAACTTGTTGGGAGGTTAGCCGCCAAATACCAGGAGGAAAAGTGGGTAAACAGAGACTGTATATGTGATCGCTCATAAACTAAGACTTATCTTATAATATCTCTGTTGAGCTTATTATCAACAGACACACTCAGACAAAAGATTCACAGAAATGACTTCAGTGTGAGACAGACCACAAACCACAGACCCCCTCCCCCCCTCCAAGCACACACACACACACACACACACACACACACACACACACACACACACACACACACACACACACACACACACACACACTCACACACTCACACACTCACACACTCACACACACACACACACACACACACAGTGTACACCTCACTGCAGCATTCAACCAAAAGAAGACACTGGTGGCATGGCAGGTCCAGTTAACTCACCAAAGGACTGCAGACAGGCCTGGATGAGGTCCTCCCAGCTCCCCCCTTTGGTCAGGGGACCCAGGGACATCATGGATTTCCCTGGGGTGGTTTGGGCCGGGCTGGGTTTGTGGAACCGGTGAGGGCGGCCTGGAGGAGAAACTCTAGACCTGGAGCTGCATCCTGGAGACACTCTCCTTGAGAAACACCAACACATGAAGAGTGAGGGGGGAGGAGGGGACGGGAGGGCTTGTTGCAATGAAAGTCTAATCGTACACGTGTTTCAAGCCACAATCTCATGAGACCACAGATGATGACACATGAAATTGGAGCCATTGTTTGAATTTAAGAACCCCCTGGAATGTAGCTATTCATTGTTCTCGTTTCCTTCCTTTTAACTTGGGGAAATACCGGTTGATTGCGGACATCCAGTTCAAAGTGTTGAGTGACCAGTAAACAAGAAGGAATTTGAAACATACAACATCGAAACATGTGCATTTTAAGTGCATCAGATCAGAAAGTAGAGCCTGTGCGTAAAGTAATTGGGTAGTCTAAAGTTAGCCGTTTGCGCACTCTTTAGGCACACATAAAAACAAGCCTGCTTATTTAGCACTATAAGCACAGTCGTTAGAGCCACTCTGATAATTGAAAGCATCAAGTTGTTGTTCAATAAGTGCGCACATTTTGCGCCAAAGACCACACAAGAAACGTTACTCCCCAAAACAAGCACGAAAAGATGATCTGACTTACGCATCGTCCTTTCCCTTTTCGTCCGACGTTACACTTTCGTTTTGGTTGTTTTCCTTTGATTGACAGCCCATGGCGAGGTACTGGGCGACGAGCGGCTGAACTAGGCTGTCCATCTGTGTTCTCCTCGATGGGAGCATTGCATCGCTCTGCGCCTTCGCGATCTCAGCAGCATTGTGCTGACTCGTCAATGAGCGTTACACAATTAAGTCACCCAGCATGTCTGCGAGTGGGCGGCCGCGCGCCAGGCTGCTGTCACTCACACGGAGCGCGCTGCCGGCTCCTTCTTTCTTTTTCAACTTTAATTTAGGACTTAGTTTGGTCGATGGTGTCTGTTTTGGTTGGAAGAACAAACAGCATTAGAGTGGAGTTAAAACATTGTTCTGTCGACTCCCTCATTTGAAACTGTAATACAATTAGATAGATTTCAGTCTCCATCTTTATGCTGTCCAACATAAATTCATATTTATACATATATTTTAAATCCTTATAGGTTCACACAAAAACAGAGTCCATGTCTCTTTTGGGAAATGAATACATTTAGGTAAATCTCTGGGATGTGATTGACTAAAACCTGTTTGTTCAGACTGCAGAGCAGGAACAGGGTGGACCTTCCTCTAAAGATAACAGTGGTGCTGCAGCAGTGTTCCATGGAGGCGTTTATGGGGGATACTTTTATTGTAGGTGGTCCAGGGTAGCGGTTTCTTTCAAGTCGTTCAACTATTTTAATGGGAATCTTATCACACTTTTTCCGGGTGGAGAATAGAGCTCTTGGAGAAGGGATTCATGTAGACATTATGCCAATGAATAACAAAGTGTTTACATTTAGAGTGAAGTGACACATAAGGGCCTTTAAAAAATGTATTTATAGGTTGGAAAAAGTTGCCTCTGTACCTGTACTCTAGCAATGACAATACATTGAATACAATACAATACAATTATTCAGAACTTTTTTTTTATTACGATGACAAAAACCTACATCTGGTGTGTTTGGACATATTCTCAAATAAGAAATGTTGTGTAAACACACCAGAGTTTCCACTGTCCTGCAATAGATAAGGGGAACACCTGTGATATTATTGGAAATGCACTAAATAAGGCTAAGCAACACACTCCATGGCAAAACAAAATATAAGGTGCACACATACAGTCTGTGATTACATCTGAGACCGCTCTGTACCTCCAGCACCCCCGAGTGTCCTCCCTTTGATGAGGTGCCTCCCTGCATGCTGTCCACAGACCAGAAGTACAGTACATTACATTACATGTCATTTAGCAGACGCTTTTATCAAAAGCGACTTACAATAAGTGCATTCAACCATGAGTACAAACTCGGAAGAAGAAGAATCAAGAAAGTAAGATTTCTTCAAGAAAGCCAAACTACAAAAATACCATAATTAAGTGCTATTCAAGTAAAAGTTTCCACAGGCAAACCGAAGTCATGATAACGTGTGTATTAGCAGCTGGTTACTTCTGATAAGATAGCTTGTCTGCACTCTTTTCTGTGTCCGTGTTGTTATCAGACCAGTTGGCGAGGCCTTAGGCCTGGCCCAATGTGGCACAGCTAAATATGATTTCAGTTGGCATTGAGCCCCCTAGTGTAAAAAAAAAGTGTGTATTATTTGTCAAAGAAAGGAGTGACACAGCATACATTACACTTTGTTTCTCAACTGCTGCACTGCTTCTGAGATTACATATAGGTGGACCATATTTCTGCATTTGATCATTTAAAAAGATGATCAGGCAGCAGGTTCAGGCGTCAGCCCTAATGCGGTCAGACAATCCTGCACAATATGCGCCTTGGCCAATTAGTAGTGAGCCAGTCAGTGATGTATGTATTGAGGGTGTAAGTTAAAAGGGCATTGAATTGTGTTTTGTTTTTAATGATCAAGTATATATTCAACAAGGGCCAAAGTGTACCTCTCTTAGGTTGCAGCATACTGTATAGTACAACACAGACTATTACAACATGGGCATATGCACATACTTTGTAATGTGGATGAAAATACAACGCATGTTACCTTTAATTATTTAAGTAAAAAAAATAAAATCAGATGGAACAATTACAAAACTAACTCAGAGATCAGACGAGTGAAAGACCATGATCACCCCCTAGTGGACAATAATATAATGTTAAAATCACTGACCACGTGCTACAGCAGTGTGAACAGTACCTATGAGGATGACCTGCTCCAGCAACACCACGGATTATAGACAGAAAATAATGTGAACAAGTTGGTCTCGATCAGATATGAGCTACAAAATATAAATAAATAAAGAATACTATTTATAAAAACACCCTTGTTTTGCTAATATGATATAGTTAGCCATACATGTATGTCTTTGGTTAGCCGGGGAGGAAGAAGTCGGTGGTGACATTAACGAGAAGCATTTGAACGCAACATTGAACCCGCAGAGAACGCGACGCACCCGACGGCTCGTGGCCTCTGCCTCGTGGGGTCTGACTCGCAGCTAGCTGCAGCTAGCTACCCTCGAGTGACTCGTTGTTGGCCGAGCTACTCGTTATTGTGGCGAATGGGAAAGATCCGACCGCCTGGTTTCTTTAATCTAGCAGCGGTTCTGTTCCAATCACTAACCCGACTTCAAGATGGCGGTGGACGAAATCCAGTTCCTGAACACCCTCAAGGGGAAACACGTCAAACTGACCCTGAAGACTTCGTCGTACTTTGGCGTCATCCAACGTATCAATATCAACAAAACGCTGATTTTGACGGACGGTTAGAATAATGCCCATCTTGTTTTTTGTGTTGCGGAGACATTAATTCGTCGACTTTCTCAAGTAATAGCTGCGTTTCCTTTTGTGTATTTTTCAGTAGTTAGCGGCGACAATGGCGTCAAATGTCCCGGTTCAAAAATGTTCTTCGGCCATGAAGTTTTAAATGGTGAGTTAACGCTAGCTGACACGTGTTTAAACCTTTATAACGTTTTTTACATATTTTAAGTGAAAGATTTGAAGTCTGACTTTGCGTTTGATTTAATTAACAGTGGAATTTACCAATGAAGCGGACAACGACAGCGGGTAAGTAACCGACGAGCCACCATCATGTCGTTATTCAGCAACATAAACTGTGACATGCAATGTGTCCACAGAAATATTGACGACGACGGACTTGAAGATTATTTGAATGTGGAAACGTTTCAGCCCTACAGGAAGACCATCGCCTTGGGTGAGTGGTAATAATTGGGTGTATTTAGCTTAACACCCCATGTTTAAATTCGACATTCAAATTCATGTGCAAATGGAAATCGTTGACCTGTTGGAAGGTTCTGGTTCCATAGATGACGATGAACAGGAGTGTTTCGACTATGTCGTCATCGATGAGTTTCATGAGAAGTTTGGGTCTGCTGTAAGTATATTTTTTACATTACTGAGACCTCCTGTGTTAAACTCTTTTGATAATGTTGTGAAATCCCATTTGTCAGGTGTTGCACATCAAGAAGCAGAATGTGATCAGTGTGGGAGCCGATGGAGTCGAGGTATTTAAGCATGGGAGACTGTGTTGGCTGCAGGTAAGAAGTTCTGCATTCTGCCTTTTCGTTGTCCTTCGCTCCTTTCTTTCCCTTCATTACTAGAATGACAGAACATGTAATAACTCCATGTGGTCTGCATTCATATAGATTGCCACTAAACAGAAGGTTTACCTGTTTGATATCCTGTTACTTGGCGCTCGGGCCTTTAAGAACGGGCTTTCCATGATCCTGGAAAATAAGCGCATCCTGAAGGTTAGCATTGTGAAAACACTAGAAATACTGCTCAGTCACTGTTATGATTCTTACACAAACATCTATGTTGATTGCACATATCGTTCAGGTTATTCATGACTGCAGAGCCGTTGCTGGATGTCTGATTGCTCAGTTTGGCGTAAAGCTTACCAACGTCTTTGACACGCAGGTACATGTGCAGTATTTTCGCTGGCAAACTTTCTCTCGTGTGTGGTTGAGCATAATTATTCCCTGCTTTTGTTTCCACATGTGTTTTAGGTTGCAGATGTCATGTGTTTCTACTCTCTGACTGGAGGTCTCCTCCCCGATAGAGTCAGTACTCTGCAGGAGGTTATTAGTTTGCATCTGAAGGTGCCCTCCTCTCAACTCGTATCCCTTCAGATGAAGTCACAGCTCACCAGGGTAGAGCACACAGACTCATCCAAGATGGTTTTATTTGCGGTACAATTGCATCAGTATGTGCTGCAATCACTGGTGTGTGTCTTTACAGGAAGAGAGGAAGATGTGGTCCAACCGGCCCTGTCCGACACCCCTGCTTAAGGTGATGGCTCTGTCAGCGATCCACCTTCAGCCTCTCAGAATGGTGCTGCTGGATACTCTTATGATGGACTACATGACCCTGGTGGATTCATACCTCAACGGCAGCTTCTATGAACCTGATGAATTAGAGCATGTCAACATGGTGGGTAATTCACAAATGCCCATTTCCAGGTCTTTAAAATCTCTCTTAGTTTGTACAATGTTTCATTGGTGGGTAAATCAATCGGGCATTGCTTTTTAATAATATGTTTCTGTTTTGAAAGTGTGCCTTTCTGGATGTTGTCCTCCATCTCTTTCATCGAAATTGTTAGGAAAGTATTTCTTTACAGCCAGATTGGACAGAAGAAACAATAGCAACAGCTAAAAACTGGTTTGAAGTTTGTATTGTTCCAAGAAGGACTTGAAACTAATGTGTACTGATCCTTGAAGCACGCACAACCGTCCTATGAACAGTCTACCTGTTTGCATCCGCAGGAGAGTGTGTTAGAGTTGCCCGGAGAGCTGAGGCAGCTGGAGGAAATGCGCCGCGAGCGGCAGAAGTGGGCTGCCGACCACTACCCCGTCACACAACACGGTCTGCTGGATCGCTTTCACTCCCGGGCCCGGCCTCCATCCCAGACTTTACCTGCAGCAGAGGTGAACAGCCAGCAACGCGCGACTGTGGAATTGCCTTCACAAGTGGACCCTCTTCTTTCTGAGTCACCGACAGGCCCTCGAGGAGCCAACGCCGTGTTGTCTGTGGATGTCTGTGCCTCCCCAGGCTCAGCAGAGCAGCCTCCAGTCTCAGCAAATTCATCAGACCTCGGGGAACAAATATCTGCCAACAGTTCCCTCTCTCTAGGCGCCGGCAGAGGGTACACAGAGGTACTGATGAACACAGCCGGGAGAGGGTACACAGAGGTACTGATGAACACAGCCGGGAGAGGGTACACAGAGGTACTGATGAACACAGCCGGGAGAGGGTACACAGAGGTACTGATGAACACAGCCGGGAGAGGGTACACAGAGGTACTGATGAACACAGCCGGGAGAGGGTACACAGAGGTACTGATGAACACAGCCGGGAGAGGGTACACAGAGGTACTGATGAACACAGCCGGGAGAGGAAGTCCCTTTGGAAAAGAGAAACCGTCTCCCCCGGCCCTCCGGTCCTTTGGAAGAGGCTTCCTTCTCCAGACATCACAAGACCAGGTCCCCAGAGAGCATCAGGAACGTAATGGCTCCCTCAAGGATGGGGCTCCTGGCCACAGCCATGCACCTGCACAATAAGTGACTCCCCAGCCGGGCCCCAGTGCTATGACCTGCCCAAGAACAGCAGGGGACCAGTTCACACCAACAGCTGAGTCCATCACATCATCTCTGAGTCATTTAGGTCTTTCAGATGTTAAAGGAAGTGTTATAAAGCCATATCAGGACACTTGTTACAGATGATGCTGCTTATTTTGTTATTGCCAAAAGTCTCCAGGAGATGGCAGTAAGTATTCTGTTTTGTTTCATACCAGGTGGCGAAAAATCTTTTCAGAACAAAAAAGATTAATGTTAGGATGTTCCAGTTCAGTCAAATATATTTCTGTTTGTGACAAAACATGTTCCTGTCATTATTTGAGTATTAAGTGTTTTGCTTATTGGGTTTAAAAGGGACAGTGCACATTAATTAAAAAAAAACAATTCTGAACATGTGCCAGAGTTAGAAAATAGGTTATTTTTAATCTGTAGTCTGAGAGGCAGTTATCATAAAACAAACATAAAATTACATATACAATGGACGGGCAAAACAAATAAAATAATCTAACTCAATTTAGTTTTAACTGATTGATAAAGGATTTCATTCCTAATTGTAACATCTAGATAATCTGTATATCAAAAAATGTCCCATTTATTTTTTATATTGCAGATTATTACAACAATGTTACTTCAAAACTGCTCCACATGCCCATTGAACCATAATGGAATAAACGTCGAGTGATTTATTTCCAGTACAGCTTTGTGTTGCTTAATTGATTATGAAAAGCAGCAACTGACATTGATGGATAAGCTTTTAATTGAACAAACCCATTGCTGCTGACGTTTCTTTTGATTACAAATGACCAAGGAAAAGCATTAGACTTGGCACGGGCAGGGATGCTGACTGCCGCCTCGGTCACTGCTGCAGTCCGGACGTGTTCACAGGTGGCCAGCACCTGCCTGTTCTATAAAAGCAAATTGTATCCTTTCAATTGGCTGATTGTGGAGCCGTAGAGACTTTGCAGAGGGGCGCCGCACAACTTTCTGTTTTTTTGCCAGCAGCATCAGAGGTCGCATGGACACAACAGCAGGGCATCGCTGTGGGGCCAATGGACCCCCCCCCCACCCACACACACACACATTAATCACATCTTATTGCTATGGTTATCTGCATCCAGAGGCTTGGGTCCTTTCCAGAGTTTCCTAATTTAAAGTGTGAAACGGATAAAGTAGGATTTTAATTAACTGGGAGGCAGCCCTGCACAAAGCCTGTATCTCTCTTAGCAACCGGCTCCTCCTCAGGCCGCTCCACCCGGCTCCATGCCCCCTTTAACCCTTTGAAATGCTGCTGTTGCTCAATCTGTATGTGGGTGGGTTCAGCAGGGAACAAAGGGTTCAACAAATGATCTTAAAGCTGAATACCATCCCGATCCCGTGTATTTTTATGTATACATAACTATCGACTTGCTTTGCATGTATTTATCTGTAGGATTCATAACAGGTCTTGCATGGCTACAGAATGAGAGCTTGTTTTATATATCTGCGCCCCTCAACAGTGAAGTTGTGGAGGGTGGCTAATCTGGCTATGTGTTGTTTGTAGGTGGGGGTGGGGGGGATGTCTCTCGGGCTGTGGAGGACGAGCTCCTGTCATTGACAACCACATTTGGGCTCTTATTTTAGAGGACATTGCATTTCCTCTCCGTCACAATAATGCCTGATGTGCAGCACTTCCTGTTTCTCAGGCCCGGGAGGAAGGAACAGGGCGCTTGTCACAAAGTAGTCAGCGCTTCCTCCCCCACTCCCCCTGCTCGCAAACTTCAGACAGTGTTGTGTCCTTCAGAGGGGAAAGATGACTGCACCTCAGCATCACAGCAGGATGCTGCCGAGCTATCTTTAGACTCAAGTCGAAAAGGTAGCGCACAGACATAAACACAAACTTTAGGATGTCCAGCTGTGTTGATTTAGCATCCGAAAATGGTGGTCCGACTGTGTACGGCCAGTTATTGTTTTGACTGAGCGGTGAGAACCTGCAGGCCTTCTGTTTGCTCAAGCTGAAATGCAAATCAGTCACCCCACAAAACTACCAGTATCACTTCTGGTGTTATTCCTGTACCATCAATCAACCACGTGGTATCAATAGGAAACACAGCTGCCCGACACGTGCCGCACTGCATTATTGACGTGTGGCACCCTTCTGACAGCACCCACAACAAAAGCATTGTGTCCCCCGTACTCTGTCGCCTTATTTACTCTCCACCTGCACGGGCTCCAGTTACCGACAACACCAACGCACCGCGGCCTTCAGGACGGGTCAAAGCTCCTAGGCAACCATTGCTCCTCTTGATTAGCGTTAGGCTACACATTTGTTCATAATTAATGGTCTTTTGTTAATTATTAAGAGCGGTAGGATACTTTACCAACACCACTAGCGTAACATGTTGTCTAGCTGGTTTGCACTCCTAAGCACGTCATTAAAATTCATCGCTGAGCGTTGCTCACTAAGTGCACCAGCAGGTCACGCTGCATTGGTCTGATGGTGCCGAACGCAGCGGAAAGCTGAACACGCAGGTTGACCGCTGGGCTGTCAGTAATGAGATTGTTTGTGAGCTTTTTAAATTTGTACTCATGATTGAGTCGTGCCACGCGGGCATTTCTCAGCTAATAGCCTCATTTCGTAGGATCGTCGCTTTAGGTGGCCGGCCGGGCCAGAAGGGACCGGCTCTTTGATCGGCTCGGTGGAAGAACCTGATCCGACGCTCTTACCTGAGTAATGCGGCACAAACGGACAAATTGATAGGCAGTATTTACCAGTTCACAAATTAGATGCATGTCAACAATATAATCTCAATTTCATTATTCATACAGTCGCATGTAATCCCTTTGTGTGCGGGAGCTGGGAGACACATGATCAGATATCAGGTTCCACTGTGACACCGAACTATAACCGCACAGCCAATCTTCCATCTGTTAGGAAAAACCTATTGTTGAGCCTTGCTCCCCCCCCCCCCCTCTCTTTCTCTCACATTACAAAACAACCCTTTTTTACTCTCCCCTGGTCATATTGAAGGGAGAATTAATATTTAACGTGGGAAAGGCTGACCATCCAGATGGCCTCTCAAGTACAGCAAAAATAAGAACAAAACACAGCATCAATATTTCAGCCGGCCGTAGTGGTGTGTGTATGTCTCCCCGCAGCCAGGAAACCCAACGCAGGAAGAGCCCTCAATATGCACGCATTCATGCAAACACACGCATACACAGATGGAGGCACACAATATGCATCTTTATGAGGCGCTGCGCCATGTTTACTCAGGCAGCATGGAGCGCCGGGACCTTCAGGGCCGCTCCAAAGGAACCGGCCTTCTTGTGACCTTCAGCGGGGAGAGGTCAGCTCAGCTAGAGGAGTGCAGGTGAGGGCGCAGAGGAGAACGTGTCCGATGCAAAGAAGGCGGGCCTTATGCGTTCTGCAGCTTTTCTCTCTGTGCATGCATATGTACACCATTTAATTTTTTGCACACACATTTTTCCTGGACTGAAATGTTGGATGGATTGACATTAAGACAGACATGTTCCCCAGATGAATCAACAGCCTCAAACTTCTCCTTTAGCGCCATCATCAAGTCAAAATGTGTATTTGCTGATGTATTTGTTATTGTTTGACTAGACACACACACACAATGACCTGATGTTCCCTTCAGCCTCAGCTGTACTTTGTGTTTGGTGCTGCTTGGCATGCTAACGCGCTACACTAAGCTGGTGAACAGGGTTCATGCGGCGTGCTCCACACCGTAGCCAAGTTATCAGTGTGAGCGAGCTGGGGGACTGAGGCTCATCGGGGGAGCGGGGTCGTCCTTCAATCAAAGGATCAGGGGTTGGATCCCCGGCTCCTCTCGCCCATGTTGATGTGTCATTGGGCAAGACACTTCACCCCAGATTGCTCCCGTAGCCTGCGCTGTGTGAATGTTAGTCCTATGGCATGGTAGCCCCTTTGTAACCATATCTATCATGGAGTATATCTTTATTCTTGTCAATAAGTGTGTCTGAGAGTCCCCCATAAAAGTAGTATGTCAAACGTTTTATGATGATGTGTATTCCTTCTCCTGTTTGTTGTAAAATGTGTAAAATAAGCTAGAAGATAGTTTGGATGTCTCCAATTCAAAGCCAGTCACCAGAATACTTTAATGAGTTGTGCAATGGACACGGACCACGTGCCAATTAAAAACATGCAAGTTAAGCTCCCTATCAACAATTATATATATATATATATATATATATATATATATATATATATATATATATATATATATTTGTATGTATATGTATATGTATATATATTTATATATATTTGTGTGTATATATATTTGTATACATGTGTGTATACAGTATATGTGTATGTATTTATTTGTGTATATAAGTGTATGTTAGTATATATGTATGTTTGTATATGTGTGTGTATATATCTATTTATATATATATATATATATATATATATATATATATGTGTGTGTGTATTTCTTTATATATGTATACGTGTGTGTGTATATATATATGTGTGTGTGTGTGTAGATATTTTAAATTGTCCATGTAACTAGGATTAATCTTCTGCAACCACATCAAGCTAAAAACTGTCCTCCAGATCTTTTTGCATCGGTGGCTTTGGGAGATTTTCCAGCTTTGCTCGATTGAGAAAGGCCACTGTTGGTCCAAAGAAAAAGGTTCACCAGAAATGCAGGGTTATTAGAATATTGGCAACCTCCTCAGCTACAAATGTCCTTGATTAAAAAAGATGGGGGATTGGCTTTTGGCAAGTTTGTCATAATTAAAGCCTGCATTCAGTAGAGTGTGTGTGTGTGTGTGTGTGTGTGTGTGTGTGTGTGTGTGTGTGTGTGTGTGCACAGATGAGGAGGTAGTTGCAGGCACAGGGAGGGCCTGGAAGAAGAAGGGATGGAGGGGGCTCCCTGTGGCTGGCTGAATTAGTGCCCGCTGGTTTGGCCTGGCAGCTGCTCCCTGAGCCTGGCACGCTGACAGCCTGGCACTGTGGCGCCGTGTTGTCAGGGCCGACCAGCAGGCCGTTAGGGAGGCGGCCCACCAAACACAAACTCTTTTACCACGGAAGGCTTTGTCTTCCGACCATACTTGCGTTATTTGTTATGGCAATATCATTAGATTAGTATGAGATTAAGTTGGGTAATTAAAAAGGGCACATTATGGTCATGTCACAAGGGAAAATGTAAATGTCATCCTAAACCAGTTATGAGGTTTTGCCATGATGAAAAATGTGACCATTATGCTTTTTTAAGCATCGTTCCAAAACTGTCAGGTGTCCCATTGACTGAAGTGAAGACTGTGTCTGTGTGATTCACTTAAAGTAAAATTTGATTTAAATTAAACTGCTTTGTCAAAAGTGCTCAACAAAAGCCCTAAATGGTCGATTAAATGCGATACACAAAGCAATGCCATCTGTTTTAACACATACCTGTTACTGCAGTCACATCAAACCGCCTTGTCAACAATAAGCAATACATGGATTTATGGAGCCTGCCATGATGATGAGAATTGTTTTAATGTCTTTTAAATTACTAACATTTTTAAACCATTAAATATGTTTAAAGAAAAATTCAATCTAAAGTGTCACGTCTGAGATGCATGAATTAATATCCATTCATCCCGCTACTTCCTCCTCATTGTAGTGACATACTGAAAGTGTCATCATGTGTCTGCTGCACACTGCTGAAGGTGTTTATTGAGTCATAAAGCACCCTGCTGTAGAAGGGTGTCACTGGTGGGATTTGGGTAGATTCTGGAGCTGGGTGGGTCTGCCAGGGCCGGCCGGGCCCGTCTTGGCCCAGATGCAGTGTCTTCTGTCCAGGCATGGCACTGGGATATCTGTGGGGCCCGAGCACACCAGCTGCTATCTCCGTGTCACAGACAGCTGTATCTGAATATTCATACAAAGCGTGGATTAATGGGAGTTTGTTTGGGCCCACATGGCACGCCGTCCAATAGGCCAAAGTGTGAAAATTCCCCCAAAAAGGAATTGGTGTAAAAGCACGACATCCACAGAAGACTGAATGAAAAAGTCTTACAGACCTGGAACCTAACTTCTGTCTGAGATAGAGGGACACAGCAACACAACAATGAGCGGTTTACTCTCTCTACAGTTCTAAAACACATTTAGCAGCTGTGGCATGTTGGCGTGTTACCCTATGTGTTTATATGTTGGTCATTTCATGTTAGGCTTTAGGAGGCAGCTGCCCGTCTTCTTTACCAGGGGCTACTGCTGTGGCTGTAAGGCCTTCATCTTCTCCACATTGAAAGCAATGGCCGCCTTCCACAGCCTCGGCTTAATCGACCTTGGCCTTCTGTGAGATTTGTTTTGGAGTTGGCAGTTTGTGTGGGTGCTTGGTCAAATAATCTGCTGGCTGCCTGCAATAGAATCTGTGAATGTGTATTAGTGAGTGTTTTGAGACAGGAGTCAGATGAGCAGATGGTCTTTACTTCACGGCTTGAATAGGTGGAGTGAACCAGTGGGCACGCCGAGGGAGATTTGTGGGTAAACTGTTTTACCTCCCCTCTCTTTGTGTTGTGCTGGAGAAGGCAAAACGGTTGCTAACTGCTGACGAACAATGGCCCGCACTAATGAGAGCAAAGTGTTGTGGTGCTGCTGGCATAATGAGGATGAAGTGGGGCAGCTAATTATTGCAGCCATCCGAAAGTATCAGAGCAGGCGAGCTTTCATATCCGACATATTGCAATAGCGTTGTTATTGCCCACTACTTTCTAATTCAACATGGAGACCGTGTGGTCTTTGAATCACAGGATGGAAGGCAGGTGGGCGACAGATGAGGGAGGCGGGCTCGTTAAGCAGAGTGAGACGAAGAGACTGTCTACTGTATGTTAATCCATCATGGGATAGTAAAACCATAAGGTGACTGGGTGTCTAGTCTATTTGTTCAGGCGTGTGTGCGACAGCCCTTATCTGCAGTCCGACCCCTCGCTGACCCTGAGAACCAGTTAGGCTGACACAATACCAGTGGCACGAGCTGTAAAACCCGCTCATTCTTACTGGCAAGGATCTGAGTGGCAGCCATGTTTGTCTGGTGGATGTTTCGGTGATTTATGGAGGAAATGGTGTGTGGGTGTTCCTCTCGTTCTCGTCACTCGCCCACAGCGGGATCCTTATCTGTCTTTAAAGAGCATCAGATTTTTATTTTGTGCACCAAATTAACAGCCATGCTTTTGAATAAGCCACCATTTTACTTCAGACCTCTTGATTTTGTTTTAATCTGTGCTGAATGGCATCTTTCTATTGTAATAGCTTTTTCACAATCTCTAAACCGAGCTGGATTTGGATGGTTGATTATTGGTTGATTACAGAGTGGGTTGTACCCTTGAATACGCAGCATGCACTCTGCTCATCAACAACAAGCTTGCCGTGATTGCTGTACTAATGCCCAGGCCGAATCACACGGGATGGGGGTGATTGCCCTCCAGAACGGGGGCAACACACACACACAGCTCGCTTCAAAACATCAGCGGACATAAAGGAGCTTGTTGGATATTTAGAGTCATGGGCGACAGCAACAACATAACATTTTACCCAGCATGATATTCTTAGATTTTAAATCTATCAAACAATTATTTGGCAAACTTGAATGATTTTTCAAAGTAATCTTTGACGTCAGAGGTATGTGCATGTGCCAACATTTAGAGATTAAGCTGAAACTCTTTTTAAAAATTAATTCATAGAACTGGTCGGAGCTGACGGCCTCCATGAGAAGTTAGCGCTTTTTGGACTCCGAAGACTCCTTTTTTCATTCTCCCGTACGTAGAAAAAATACTTTATATTGTGTAAATAAAGATAAGAGCCACATGCTATTCCATCTTTTGAAATTTATGGTTGCAGAGTGTGGGTGTATCGGAGCTCCCAGTGCCCTAAAAGGAGACATTTTTGTAGAGGCTCACAGTTTCCCATCAAGCTTGTGCGTTCGCTCTCAGTGGCAGCGGGGCCAGAGCACTTCCCCGTCATTACGAGGGCTCCAGAGGAAAAGGAGAAACAAAATGGTTTCCAGGTTTGACTTTAATCTGAAGAGAGAAAGGAGGGAGGGGGGGGGAGGGCTCGGAGGAGGAGGAGGAGGGGGGGCTCGGCTACAGGTAGCTCCTTCAGAGAGACGCAGGGCTGTGGGAAACCAGGAGTGGGTGACATGACACAGTAAAAGCTCGTCCCTGCCTCATCCTGCACAGCCACCCCCCCCCCCCCACACACACACTTACTGCATTTGTGACTAACTGAACATATTTGATAGTCTGATTATTATTAGTTGTAAATGAGTGTTTCGTGCATTAGTCTCAGGTTGTCAACCAGAGGCAGTCGTGAGAACAATGAGCATTGTGATGTCTGACAGTGTGACAAACCCCTGCAATTCTATGAGTTACACCGGGGGATGACACCCATACGGGGAGGGGATGGTTGTAGAGTAGAAAAGGAAATGACACAATGTCCAAATCTCATTGTGTAAGAGGGAAAATGACCGCAGGGGTCCTGAGATTTCACTAAGCTTCACGTCAGCGGGTTTTATTAGTGACATTAAATGATTGAATTATAGGATCCCCTTCCTCTGGTCTTTTACAATAAAGATACATGTTTGTCTGAATGTATTAAATTAAACACTTCTCGAAGGCATGCATTTAAACACTCAGTTAAACTTTATCTCAGCAGACTCAGCAGGCCGGCTGGTCCAGCAGGGCTCCCACATTGTCCTCGGCCTTATTGTCTGAGGAGGAGCCACGTAGTCTACAGAGGGTCCCATTCTCCTTTGTGCCCTGATAGTTTTACCAGCAGCAGAGAATAAGGAGTCCCTCTTTCCCATAGGACAAACAGGAACCGGCCTGAATGTGGCCCGATGCTTATCTGTTCTCTCATGACTACTGTCTGCGCTTAGGAAATCAAATGCCACTATTTTGACAGTTTAACTCAGAAGCCTATACAGCGAAAACAAAAAGGAAAGAAAAAAGTTTGGGGGACATATGCTTTCAAAATAAATGTATTGAAGATGTTGCTGTTTCCCCTTGTTGCAGTCTGCTGGAAACAGGAGTGATATCAATCTCTTGCAAGTTAGCGTATTTATCTATAACATACTAAACTGTTATTTTAAATCAATGAACAACCAGGTGAAATGAAGAAAAAAAAAAAATCTTACAATGGCCAAGCTCAATATCTTTTGTTTATATCAAAAACATATCTGTCCAGATCTAAGGCGGACAAAACATCCACCTCGCACACACAGGATGTCCAAAGAGCTCCGAGACCAAAGCGCTGTTCCACTTGAGTGGGATGGTTTCTCCAACACACACCTGAAGCCAAAGAGTCACAGAGACAAATGTTTTGGGAGTTTCAAGTGTTATCCAGCATCACCAGTTCCAATGTTGTTATCCGACCATGTTTGCCTGAAGAGTACCTGATGCCATGGTGAACTTGTTGGAAAAGATTGGTGAAATTAAGGCTGAGAATTTACTTACAAGGGACATTCCAGCTTTATCAGTAAGCCTTCGCTTATTTCTAAGAGTGGAGACAATAATGTTCTCATAACTGAGTGAATATGACAATATGGATGATGTTCATGCTTCAGAGTAACTTTTCTCTCGAATATCTTCATATACTATGGAAAAGAAACATGGCGATTTAGCTGCAATAAGTTGAATAATATAATTTTTATGGATTTTGTTTTGCTTTTACTTGCCAGTAGCGAGTGACAGGCATCAAACGTAGCACATCGACATTATATTGTGAGTGTCGTAGATTGCTAGACAAACACTCACCAACATGTTATCTAATCTAATAGAGGTTACAAATGAAATACTGCCAAGAAGGAAAAGTGGAAGCCAAATTAGATGAGAATAGAGCCAAGAAGTACTGGATCCAAAATACAGTATCGGTCTGTGATCAGCTTTGATTTGTAGTGATTTTCGAGCCCTGAAGGGGTTGATTTCTGTACAAGGAAATGAAGAGATGCGGAGCGAAACAAATGCACACTTATTCCAAATGAGGCATGCAGTATTTGTTCCTGTACCAAACTGAAGCACTGATACATTGTGACATAATTCAAGCAAACATGCTTGGCTTTGCATAAACAATCAAAGCTAGAGAACAATCCGCTCTCTTATAAGGGAGGCACTTCCTTCTGATTTCCTCTACACTTGCAGGGATACTGTTATTTCACAGTGATGGAAGTTGTTTTTGTTCGTAATCACGGTCATTCTTCACGCTCTTGATGACTGCCATGGTCCCGTTTTCCCTTGCCTTGCAACATTTCATTATCCAAGTCATTTTGTAAAACGGTTACTTATTTGGCTTCATATCAAAAGGCGTGTGAAGCTCTGTTTGTATCAGGGGCTGATCTCATGGTTGTGTGCTTGAGTTAGCCGGTTCCCAGCATAGTTTAGCGTGGCATGAGGTACCGGGGAGAAACCCAGCTGCAAACAGGACCGCATGTGTGACCTGCCCCTGCTGTCCAGGGGGGAATGACTCAAGGCGTATCGTTTGGGGTGGGGGTGGTTCCCATGTCACAGCTAAGAACGTGCAGATATTGTGGACCTACTTCACAGACTGTTTTTATTTTGCACTCCTCTGACTCTTCAGAGACCTTTAATCCCGTGTCCCACTCTGCTCACTGTCAATCTTGGCATCCCCGGCGGTCATTCCCATCCATGGGAACATTGGTTGTGACGCTGGGACTCCCGGAGGGGATGGTGCAGGGTAGATCTTGACAGAAAATCCCAGCAGGGCCAGAGAAGCACAGTTTTGCTTTTAAATGCGGTTTAAGGTTACAATTCCTGAAAAAAGTATTTGACTCTCATGACAGCCTGTGGTCCCCTGTATGGACAGGCCACATGCTCCCGGGTGTAGAAGGATGTGTCAACTCTCCCTAGAATAGCTTTGTGCTGCGGGAGCTTGATATAGGTGAGAGAAGGAAGGCTGATTAAGGGCCAGGATGTGCGTGAGACATCCTCTGATGTTCAGGAATTCCTTCATTAAAGAGGGCCATGTTGATGCTCTGTTTATTCAGCCTGCGGAATAAACAGGGGTGGTTCCTCTAGCAATTTCAAATAAACACACTTTTCATTTAATCAACATGGAAGTGGTTATCACAAGTGTACATTTCTATACCATTTCCTTTACAATTGGGTTATATCTCTTAGCATTACAAGACACATTTTGCCCATTTCCTGTGGTCCTTACGTTTAACTCCCTCTCACTATACGTCAGCTTGTCACATAAAATGATGAATATGGAACTGCCATGGTATTGGCGTGGCGTGAAGCACAAAGCGTAACATTAAAAAAATTCTTCCAGTTGGTCGATAGTTAATCGTTCTGGATAATATTTATTTTAATAGCCTGAATTGCAGCAATTACAGAGACCATTAACGTATCTGTTCAGTGTACGGGTCAGCGCTGGGGCCACCTCAGGGCCCTGATTTGTTGTTGTTTCTCCCCCCCCCCCTCATTTCTGACAAATCGTTTCCAGCTAATTTACGATGGTCAAACTGCGGGAGAACAATACCCCGTGGACGTGACACGCCGCAAACTCTACCACATGTCCCAGAGAAGAGAGGTGCTCACAGGAAACACTTGCTGAGATAACAAGATAGTAAGGAAAGCAGGGCCACTGAAAGGCCACGCAGAGAGGAGGCGGCATGACTGAACGTGGACGAACATGTCCATCGAGAGGGCCTCGCTTTGGAACGACCACCAGAACTGAGCATACGACCCTTAACCCTCCTGTTACCTTTAGGTCAATTTGACCCCATTCAATGTTTAACGTCGGTGTTCTTTAGGGTCAATTTGACCCCAGGCTGTTTTTCACTGTGTCAAACATATACGAAATATCAACTTTTTTATATATTTAAAGGGCTGTTTAGGTAGTCAACAAACAAACATAAAGTACCTCACACTTAAACTTGGGAAACAATATTAATTCTAATAATTTTCTGGAGGTTTTAATTGCTGGAGTCAAATTGACCCCGAGGGTAAAATATATTAGTAAATGTGACAGGAGGGTTAAACGAAATTATGAAAAAAATGTTGATTGAGAAAATTGTGCTTCAACTTGGTTGACCATCAGAGTCTCTGACGTCCGGCCAGCTGAAACCTTGCCAGGACAGATCTCCACCGACATGACGGGACAGCTCGGGTACGACCCCGCCGGCAGAGAGGCAGAGAGGCACTGCTCAGCCTCACACACACAGCACTCAGCCTGGCCTCCTGCTGAGGATAAACATTTAATAAAACAGATGCACATCTGCAGAGGTTGATTACATGTATTTAGCTTAGACAATTATTTTTGGATCTCATATATGAGCTATAATTACACACAGCACCTGTGTCTGGCCCACCTGCAGTCAATTCCACTAATGCCAAGCAGCAATTTAACCGTAATTATATCAACAGGGGGAAAAGAAACAGCAGCAATAAAACTCAATAACTTTATTATTAAAAACTCTGCTGCCTTGAGAGGAAAAGCAATGTCTCAACAGGGTTCCTGGAATAATGAGCCGCCAGCAACCGGTGCACGAAAACATTTAAAAGCCCTTACCCCCCAAGGCAGATCTATGTTTAAA
This sequence comes from Liparis tanakae, assembly GCA_036178185.1. Classification (NCBI taxonomy): domain Eukaryota; kingdom Metazoa; phylum Chordata; class Actinopteri; order Perciformes; family Liparidae; genus Liparis; species Liparis tanakae. The sequence continues at coordinate 9,292,179 of CM070093.1, forward strand.
TCTTGCCAGCTGGGTTAGGGTTGAGCAATACAGGTGACCCGGAGGACAGCAGGATCAAGGTTATCAGTCGGCTAATTGATGAGCTTACTTGTTTTCTCTGAGCCTAAGTATAGGCATGAGGAGGAAAAGGAAGACAGTCTTCAAGGCTGCCATGTTTGTACTGTGAAGACAGAAGTGAGAGGTCATGCAGAGCTTTGAGTGTTTCGCTTGTTCAACCAACCCCTCTGTCGGCCAGTGAGCTCCAGGTAAAGTCTCTCCTCCACACATTGGTGGGAAAGGAGATACAGGGAAGTGGCAGGTCCTCCTAAGATCAATGAATGTGGCTGGAAAAGGAGTGGCCCGTGGTAGCCAATGGTGGCCGGGCTACAGGGATCCGCAGGGAGATAACGTAAACAAGGAAACCACCTGATGTGAGCGGGGTCAGATACATGCTCAGCCCGCCGTACAGGCAGGTGCTTCCTGAGCCCTGCTCTCTCAATCAGTTGAGTATAATTCATAACATGATGGCAAAGGGATCAAACCACTATCGCTGCCTGTCGTCTTCACACTAGAGCTAAAAACAAACTCTCAGGGACAGTAAAAAGCAGCGTGCTAGGAGATTCACTAAAGCGATGGCAATCATTCGGGCAGTAAAGATAAGAGCAGCTGGCTGTCACTAGGATAACATACAGTGCATAAGGGGAAACATGTTTTGCAGGGATCTGGGTGTGCAGATAAAGGCCCTTTACCTTTTAAAAAGGGGCAGTCAAGTGAAAACGGCAGATTGCAGCGAAAATCTGTGTTTCCAGCTCCAGATACGAAACCGTAGGGACTGAGAATATCTCTTCAAATACATGCTCACCTCTCCTACGGCTCTCTTTCATTTTCTTTTTTTCTTCTTAGCTTTGCTGGTTGGTCTGGGATTGTTTTGTGCTGTCCAATGAGGAAGGAAGTCGGTGTGAGAAAGTGCCTGTTTTTTTGGGACCGACAGGAATTGGCCTCATCACAAGCGGTTCCTTTTTTTGCTGTTGGAACAATGCACTGGCGTCACACCCCTCGACTGAACCTCGGCATTTCACATGGAAAAATGTTCCCAGAATTCCGCTCCCAGGCTCAGTTTAAGGCCGAGGATGGGGCGAGGGTGAGAGGGTGGGAGGTGGAGGGCGGAGGGTAACGGCTGTGACTCAAAAAGTGACCAGTGGACACTTGTCACTACCACTATCAGGGAAAGTAAAGTTTCACAATGATGGCACGACAACAAAGAATGGGACAAGGGACATGAAACACTAGATTTAGCTTTTCAATGCAGCGCTACAAAATAAAAGCGATGATCACTTCTCATAAACCTTTCCCTACTGTTTCCTCCGTAAATGACCCGACACGTCAGCAGACCTGACCGTGAAGCGTTACGGCAGCGTCTGACCACACAGATGAAGCCTCAGTGAGGACCATGGTGGGACATGTCAGCAGAATGTAGGCCTACAAGAGTAGGCTACCAAGTATTAGCCTGTTAGCTTGTTAGCCTGTTAGCCTGTTTCCCTGTTAGCCTGTTAGCTTGTCAGCCTGTTACCCTGTTTGCCTGTTAGCCTGTTAGCTTGTCAGCCTGTTACCTTGTTTGCCTGTTAGCCTGTTAGCTTGTCAGCCTGTTACCCTGTTTGTCTGTTAGCCTGTTAGCTTGCGGATGCTATTTCTGCTGGCTGAGGAGTTTGTCGAGACAAGCTGTTGGTCGATGGTGAGTCAACCTTTAGTTACATTATGGATTTATACATTGTTACCGCCTCTGGAGTAGCACTGCTGAGGTAACGTAACTTTGACTGGATGGTATTGGGGGGCCTCCATAGTCTTGAAAACACACACAACTCCCTGTAATCTGGTTGTAATCACAGTATTGCTCTGTGCTGATTGTTTGCTCTGTTCAATCGCGTAGGGCTGCAAGACAAACAACATTGCCCCTGTTAAAATGTGCTGGGTCTGCACATCTACTATCAGTGTCATTCATCACCATGGGTAATAAATCATCACGTAGTGTATGAGAACACAAACTCTGAACAGAAAGATGAATATGCATGGAACAGTTAGCAATTAATCTCAATCCATTAGAAGTGCTCCAAAGAAAACATAAAAAACCCTTGTGTGCATCTAGGAGCGGCACAACGGGCATCGTTATGTCGCCATGCAATGAGGGATCACTCCTCTTACACGTTCACTTTCCACACTGTTTTCCTCATATGGAAGAACTTGGTTTAAAATGGGAGCACTGCGCAGTGGGATGCATTTTTTAGTGAATATTAAGAGTGAATATTAAAAGTATGACATCCAGCCAGTTTGTGTGATCTGGAGAGCACAGAGTTCTTGAGAGATGTCAAATATTGGACAGAGACAGGAAAATTGCCCATGTGAGCCAAGTCAGGGGTAACAACTTGGGCAACTTGGGACTTGCAGGGTCAAGTTGGAACAACGCTCCACGGCTAGTCGGCCTGGCAGCGAGGGAGCTCCTCTTGGGCGTCAGGGCAGCTTCAGAAATAAGAGCGACTCATTACCTCTTCAGTCCACTGGTTGGACTCCGTGAGAACATATTCATCAACCCACAGACGCAGCCCTTCGACAACCTCAATGAGCCTTTACTAGACAAACAGGCTGCAGCAGACTCCTCACCACCAGGCTCCCACTGGGAGAATTAATCAAACCACATCCAGTCAGCCCCTGTTGTCTCAGTGCGAGGCTGGGGAAGCATGGACAGAGGCCTAAGTGATGTCAAACATGGCATGAATCCCATTCACTCGCGCATCGGCCGCAGGAACACAAACTAACATATACATATTCCATCTGTACACTGTTAATATCATGACCGGGTCTCAAGTTGACTTGGGCAACAATCAGTCGACACAAAAGGAGTTGCATCTGCTGTTTGTCCTGCAAAACGGAGATGGGTTGGTGTGTATGTACACAGTGAGCAGTTATGAGGTCAACTGCAGTTCAGCTCGCTAAACGGAATACAAACGAAAGGTCACGTTTCACGCCAACGAGACTCGGTAGGGCGAGGAAAAGGCCTCGCACAGGCACAGAGACTCCTCTCACCTTCACACACACACACACACACACACACACACACACACACACACACACACACACACACACACACACACACACACACACACACACACACATCCTCATGCACTACTCTGGAACACAACACAACACCAGCAGAGCAAAGTCCCAACAATATTTACTTCACAATAAGCAAGGGAACTGTTCGTGCATAGACCAAATGGAAAAGGGACAAATAGGAATTTCTAATCGTCAAAGGAAATAACAACAGACCCTCCAAAAATACCTCGAGATCTGTCTACATGAATAAACAATAATATAGAGTAGCGTGCTGTAGAGGTTATGTGCCCCTGGTCAGGAAGTGGAGGAAGAAAAAGAAGATAAGAGATTATTAAATCTCTGGATAATTAAACTAGAATCACAGGCTTGCATCACACCAAATTACAGCATCTAGCAGTGAGGCATGCTTATTGGTGAAATGACTAGATGCTCAGGTAAAATGACTAGATGCTCAGGTAAAATGACTATACGCTTGTCGTGCTGATGGTGTTCAGTGATTATAGAGAGTTTTCCCTGTGGTGACACTGACTCCCAAATCATTGCAACTCTCCACAGTAATATTGGCTATTACTTTGATGAAAATGTCCCCATAATCACAAAGCCAGGACATTTAAAATGAAAGAAAATGAAAAAGAGCCATTACTGTGGTGCCTCTGTGCTGCCACAAGTCCTGGAGGACACAGAGACCCCACTGGGCAGCACTAAAGGGATTCCACCTGGTCACACCTCGTGCTAACAGCTAGATTAGTGACTTGCGGGTTAGCATGGCCATAGAGGGTTCATAGTTTCAGGCTGGTCCTACTGATGGGATAACCGGAGTGGTTTTAACAGCCCTCTTCACACCAGCACGCTCTTCCATCTCCTCCATTTATCTCTTTCCTTTTCCTGCTGTGAGGTTTTTTCTTCTGTGAAGCAAAGATGCTTTGACTCTGCCGAGGGAGGATTTCCTCAAGGCTACAGTAGCTCCCCCCCACACACACACACACACACACACACACACACACACACACACACACACACACACACACACACACACACACAAACACACACACAATTAGCCTGCTAATCACTCAGGAGCTTGCTCGGATACGAAAACATGTTTGTCTTTAATGCCTGGGAGTGTCCGATGTGTATTTTTTAAGTGCAACACAAACAACAGCAACAGGGGGACAATGACAGAAAAAAACACTGTCAAATGGAAATGCATCTGCTAAAATGAAGAAGGACATGAAAGCAGGACATGACGTCATTGTATCGCCTGCATGTCCTTTCTGACAATCCATGAGTCAAAGGTATAGAGGTGATCTGTTAGGATTCATATCAAGTATTGAAGGGGTGATGGATATGTGCTGCTGTCTCCTGGCACACTAGCAAACAGTTACACACATGGCCTCAGATCACCTCGGCCGGATTTATGCAGGCAGGAGTCATTTAAAGACGTGTGTTGAGCTCTAAAATACGCCACGGTCCTATCATATATGATACTACCATCTACCAGACATCTCCTCCGTTGCTTTCTCGGGTGAAGTGACACCTTCGTGCATCGTGACGTGGTGCCAGGGACCAGCGCGTGTTGTTGGTTGCATTGTGAGGGTAGAGGAGTGCCGACATGGCCATGTTTTGTCAACAGTACAGCAAAAGGGCGGCTGGAAAGTTCCACAACAGCCCAGAGCTCTTATTAGAAGGCAACCATAATGTCAGGGTGTCTGATGTCAGCTGAGAGTATACACAGACGTCCATGTGATGCCAATCAGAAATCACTTTGAAGTCCAAAAGTGACCCATTTGATAACATAAAGTTAACTACATGTTAATTGCTCTTAAAGCCATTTAGTCCAGCAGACCTAGTCATGTTACAGCAATATTAAACTCTAGACGTAATCCTTGACTACAGCATGTCAAGTGCTTCTCGAAATCCTCTTTACACCCTTCCCCCACACACATATTTCAACAATTTTGGCTGAAACAAATATCCCCCCCAAGGCTTTGTAGAGACACATAGCATTTGTGTATCTGAAGGCAGTGTTCAGTGAACAGAGGGCAGCGCGGCGCTGTGAGGGAAGGAAACCACCCCTTGCCTTTCTAATTGCGGCAGCAGGTGGTTTCTCCTCCGAGGGCGACTTGCTCAGATGCCTCAGATCCATTGGCAGTGCACATCAAAAGCCCCATTGATTGGCTGGACGGATTGGGGCGTGGAGATCAAATGTGCTGTAAAGAAGTGTTAAACTGCTCTGCATTAAACAGGGCAGATTTCTGGACTAAAAGGGGCCATCTGTTGGAACTGTAGCTAATTTCCCATTACACTCGCCCAGATTTTTTAAGCTTTCGGATCAATGGCCAGAGACGGTCCAAATCAGGCCATGTGGCCCTACGAACCTGGAGGGCAGATGAAAGGAAGAGCGTGGTCGGCCCAGGCTGAGCGCCGCTAAGGAGCTGCACAGTTGTGAGATGAAACGGCGCCTCACCTATGAGAGCATGTCAGGTGATGTTTCACTTGCGTCATCAGGTTCTCTGTTTTAGTCACACTCTTGGATCCCGATATGAATGCGGGACGTAGCGATCGTCATGTGTTTTGTATATAAATAAGTACGATATGGCTGACGTCTCTTTAATTGCTTACACTTGAAAAAGTCAGGTCGGAGATTGAAAAGAGCCAAACATCCCTGATTGGATTAAATTATTAGTGTTTTGATGAATGAGATTTCAAACATCTTCTTGATATATCTTTCATTTACAAACACTGCTGAGAAGGCGAGCTTTAATGGGAACGCACGTGCGTCTGCCAAAGATTCAAACAATTGCATCAGGCACTTTCTTCTAAATAGAAACGTGCCTAATAAGTCCAAAAGCACTTTCATACTTTTTTGTTTACCAATCAAAAAACAATCAGAAGTCAGCTTTATAAAACACTGTCACAAAGACAAATGATGTCCTATACAAAGCAGAGATGAAACTGTGGTGGGCCGATGTCTGTTTCCATGGCGGTGTTTATTCCAGAGCAACACAGCAGAAAAGAGCTCGTTATATTAGTGTTTCCATCAGCCGAGAGCAAATAACCCATACAGCTAAAATGTCCTATTAGTTCAAGCCAGGCTTTATATCTATAAACACAAAGAAAGAAATAATTTAAAAGATAGATAGAAATTTGGATATTAATATGTAAATATTAATATGGCCTGATGTGTAAATCCCAGGAACGATGCTTCACGCCAGTGTTTCCCTTCATTCTGCACCGAGACGATCCAAAACAAGCGTCACCGCTCGCTCAGTCCAAAGCTCTACAAGGAATTGTAACCTGAGCTACAGTTGGGAAACCTCAACCATGGTCCATCAAATATTAAAACGTATGGATGTTTTGACGAGTATGAAGGGACGGCAGGAGAGCCTGCACTATACATATGTTCAAGAGATTGATGGGGCTCTAGAGCCCAATGCAGTCATATAAACCAGCGAGATCTCTCGTAGAGAAGTGCATTTTTACGCTCAACACAGAATAGGAGAGCAGGATTAAACTACTGTGCAGGGCTGCATGGGTCGTCCACAGGATCTGATTCACTGAATGGTGGGAACGCCAAATGCTTCAATACAGCAGAGCTTTGAGATGTCCGGGCCGCTTACTCACACTGCTCCGCACTCAATAGTCCATTGTCTCTGCCCCAAAGTGGAACTTCAAACCTATAAGTCAAAGGTGGGGGCTGGAGATGAAGTCATCTCGGCAGGAGAGCTGCTCGGCCAGACACCTTCATGGCCAGGGAACAGCTCCTGAATCCTGTTCCCTCACTGTAAATCCTCTCAGACCAGTTGGCCTGCTGCATGGAGGGTGATAAAGGCAACAATGCCTGTGCCCAGCATGAGTTGCATGTGATACAAATGCATACATTTGAATTTATTTGCTTAGCAGCCTCATATACTGCTTTGAGTTCATTTCCACTTTCCCTCTTTGAACAACTATGCATACACATGAAAGGAGAGGAAGGTTGTTTTCCTCAAATGGCTCTCGTGGAGTTAGTTCAACAAACAGTGTTAGGATACAATCTCAGCTTTAATTCATACAAATGTGCTTTGAATTGAAGGCATTATTAGTTGTGATGCTAAATAAAATTCCTGAACAGCTGCATAGCAAAGTGAAATATGGTATCTCCTCTATGTGTGTACGTGTGTGTGTGTGTGTGTGTGTGTGTGTGTGTGTGTGTGTGTGTGTGTGTACTAAATAACCTTTCTAAATGACTGAAAATATATTATTTTTTTATACCAAAAAAAAACCTAATAATGCCTGTCAGGGCAGTTGATTTATGAGTAAGACAATGTGTTTGCAATAAAAGTCCATTATCTTACTGCTGTGGAGTTATCTCCCGCTCCGTCTTCTCTCTATTAAATAAACACAAGAAACAAGAGAGAAGGTGGTCACAAGCTCAAAGGCATTCGGAGCGTCCGGGCGCGTAAATACGCACACATAATCAGTCTGATCCGGACAGGAAAAACACGTATTTACCTCAGGTTTGCTGTTATATTAACTGTTAATGTACTAACAGTGACTTGCTCAATATTTACAAATACATTATTTATTATACTTGAAGCTGTTTTTTCTGAACCATGTGAGGTGAAGAGAATTTCCTGCAAAATTACAATAAACGATGTCGTTATTCTCAGTGAAAAAAAGAAGGTGGAAAGGAGAGGGGGCGGTGTTTATTGACTGACAGTGGCAGTAATGGCACCACACTGTGGTATATAAACGGGGAGGGACGTGAAACCCCCCTCACTGGGAGTCACTGAGCGCTGATGCTGCGCCACATGCTCGCATCACTGTCGGCAACACAAGTCTCGCATCAGCTCAGCAAACTCAAACCTCCTCTGACCGGAACGATGGATGGGCATCATAAAGACCGCAGACAGACTCACTTGTGGATATTGACGTTACTGATATGTTTCTAACCTCCAGCACTGGATAACCTTTCCCCCGACTTCTTCTTCTGGATACGGCTTGTGCAGCTGGATCTTGTCCTGCAGGCTTTTGGAAGGAGGATTATATTCATTCTGATCACTTCATTTGTCTTCACTCCGTTTTCTCCGTCACCATTTGGAATAGGAGCGGATTTTTTTTGGAGGACAAACTGACGCACATCAAACTCTAAAGAATGGCCGTTTGGTTCACCTTTGTCCTCGCAATAGTTGTATTTTTATTTACTCAGGTACCTTGTTTTTCTGTTTTTTTATATCTCTGTAAATTGGAAATTATGAATATTTTAGAAATGAAACATGCAGTATTCTGTTGTGCTCACTTGTTGTATCCTTTTAGGTTCTGGGATCAGGCGTGTTCGAGATCGATCTCCATCACTTTCAGAATACTAAAGGTTTGCTGGCGAATGGACTTAGTTGCAGCATGACGGGCTGCAGGACTTATTTCAGGGTTTGTTTGAAGAACTTCCAGACGGTGGTGACTCCTGGAGACTGTTTATTTGGTAAAGTCACCACACCTGTTCTGGGCACCGACTCCTTCAGCATCCAGCAGGACGCCAGGCTGCGTCTGCCGCTCAACTTCACCTGGCCGGTAAGAGCACCTGTCCGCCGCGGGTCCTCAACACTCCGGTGCTGAAACCAACCGCAATGTTTGCACGAAATTAAAAATAGTAATAGTAATTAATTGAAGAGAAAAAAAGTCCACTGACAACAACTGTGACATTTATACACACATATATATATATATATATATATATATATATATATATATATATATATATATATATATATATATATATATTTTTTTTTTTTTTTTTTTAAATGTTGGATCTTTTTGACGAATTACAGTGAAATAAAATTGTCATCATGGTTAAACACTTACATCAGTATTTCAGAGAAACAAAGTAAAAGACCGATTTGTGTGTATTTGTAAATCAAATTCATTTATTTCCTCTTGTGTCCCCCCAGGGTGCTTTCTCGTTAGTTATTGAAGCCCGCCATTCTCCTGCAGCGGACATACCTGGAGGTGAGGAGACGTGCACTGCCTGCCCACCACTAGAGGGAGACACTCCTTGTGTAGCCTCAGTGACTTCACTATTCCACATTTCATTAATAACCCTCACTTAACGTTCTGGCAAATGCATCTGGCATTTTCCACGTCATGGTTGCGTGTTTGCTAGGATGCCTTATGAGTCACACGACAATTCTACACAATCAAATCTTCAACAACAATTGCACTTCCTTTGTTTTATTTTTGGCATGCATGGGAAAGTGTACAGTCTTGAGTGAGAATATGAAGCCTTGCCAAAAATCCCAGGACAGCCTTTTCCTGGATTTTACACCTTTTTTTTGTGAGGTCCTTCATAACGAGGGACTCATGAGGAAGAGCTCATGTCAGTGTACATATTGTGTATTGTTACATTAATCACTAAATTACTAATTGTTAAACTGTTTCTGCTTCACACTTATGTGTCTGATGTTCTCTTCCTCACAGACACCACCAACCCTGAATTCTCGATTAGTTCTTTTGCCATCCAAAGACAGTTGGGAATAGGGCATGAGTGGTCCCAGCATGTGCCGAGGGGGACGCAGACGGAGCTAAGGTACTCATACCGGTTCATCTGCAATGAACATTACTACGGGGACACTTGTTCCAAAATATGCGCTCCGAGAGACGACACTTTTGGCCACTACACCTGCAAGCCTGACGGGCAAATAGCCTGTCTACCGGGATGGAAGGGAGCATACTGCCAAGAACGTAAGCAAGAGTAAAGACACCATGTGGACACCTACTTTCCTTTTGTGTGCGATTAAAGGTCACAATGCATACGGTCACGATAAGATACACGTCTACAGAGCGCGATGTAAAGAAATACGTTGTGTAATATAAGAAACAATGGTGGGGAAGCTGCTTCTTTATTCTTTTTTTTTTAATTTTCCTCAAACGTTCAGCCAAATAAGATGCAACGTAATAAAAATGCCTATTGGACATTTTGGAATTGTTCTAAATAACGCCCAGAGCGTCAATGTCTAAATGGCCTGTTACGTCATCACAGGTGTGTGTTGTTTTGGTCAAGAGGAGCTGTCGGGGTGAAATTTGACGACACACTTTCTCTGTGGGCGCGTGCGCTTTAATCCAGGGCGGTGGTCGCCCAGCAGCGCGCGCCGGGGTTAATCGCGGTATTATCGCCCGCCACGCGCCACTAAATTGCGGGCTCTATTGTTAACGCGGTGTAGGGCAGCAGCTGCAAACGGGACTCGAGCTGCCCACCGATAACAATGAGACAGCTGTCCCGCTTTTTTGAGAACAAGCATCTGCTCCGCAATAAACAGCCGTTTAACCAAAACGCCCGTGCGCAGCCTCAGTGCCACGCGCACAGCACAGAGCAGCGCGGGGAATACTTTCCCATGAAATGTTCAGGTAACAGGTCTCATGGTGCGAAGAAGACGCCTTTATAAGTATTGTTGGAAGCTTCTTATAATTGCTCAATTATTAAACTTAAACTTCCCTGTTTTATTTACAGCAATCTGTCTCGAAGGGTGCAATGAGAGGAATGGAAACTGCACACTACCTGGAGAGTGCAAGTGAGTGATTCACTTATGGATATTCATAATTAAATGTATATTGCTGTTCAATGGCATCAGGGATCCATAAACTGTTAATCCACAATAATAAACAGGTACGACTGCAGGAATAATAGCTTCAGCAAAAGCAGATCAACCATTAAATACTCTGTGTGTGCCTCATTAACTAAAGTGTAACACTGTATTTGACTTTAATGATGTATTTTTTTGTATTTGTATTTCAAATCATCTCTAGGATTATCGCTAGGATTATGACATAGAGGATGAAAAGATTACAGTGTCAAAATAATGTATTTCGTTCATTAGGTATTGTCACTCTGCTCAAGAGAAAGTGAGTCGTCCTACCGGGCCAGAACCGGAGTGTGAATGTGTGTGTGAGCCAACGGTCACGTTGTCCTGTTTTATGTGTGCACAGATGCAGAGAAGGCTGGCAGGGACTCTTTTGTGATGTGTGTAAACTCTATCCATCCTGTAAACACGGTACCTGTATAGAGCCGTGGCAGTGCACCTGCAAGGAGGGCTGGGGAGGCATCTTTTGTGACCAAGGTGTGTATCTACCTCTTTGTACTCTGTAAATAAAACAACGCAGCTTCAAATGCGCTGCCTTCTGTTTCGGTTCCGAGAGTAACATTTTGACCCATTTGGTGTTGCAGATCTAAACTATTGCACCCACCACAAGCCCTGTGCCAACGGGGCCACGTGTATGAACACAGGCCAGGGCAGTTACACCTGCACCTGCATGCCTGGCTTCAACGGGGTTAACTGTGACTTGGAGGTCAGGGAGTGTGACAGCCAGCCCTGTCGCAATGGAGGCCAATGCCTGGTGAGTCCGGAAGTCTCTCTCCCTCCTTTCCCACAACACAGGCTTTCCTGTTTTTGTTTTTGCCTCACTCTATCTGCTAGTCCAGGAGGATGCTATCGATTGTCAAGTCAGTAGATGACCCAGTTCACAGAGTGTGTACTGTAAATAGAATTCAAACTAAGGATAATGGGGTTCGTCGGGGCAGTCGTGAACAGGATGTGATAAAGAAAACATCTGACAGGGAGCTTTTTGATAAACTTGATATGTTTTTCCTCTGCAGGACTCTAAGAACGGCTATAGGTGTGTGTGTCCTCAGGGGTTTGAAGGGACACACTGTGAACCCAGGACGCTGACCTGCGCAGATAAACCCTGCTTCCATGATGGCAAATGCAGAGAGCGGGATAATGGAAACACCTACGTATGCGAGTGTCTAGCAGGCTACACTGGACTAAACTGTGAGAGGAAAGTGGACAAATGTACCTCCCTGCAATGCACCAATGGTAATGCATCATTCTCTCTACATGAAAAACACTTATTATCTTTCTGAAAAAGAGGGAGGCTTCTATAACGTCCTTTTGTTTTTGAACAGGTGGACATTGCGTGAGCCACGGTAACCTCCGACAGTGCAGCTGTCGCTCAGGCTTCACAGGCCTGCGCTGCGAGATCAACATCAACGAGTGTGCCAGGAGCCCTTGTGCAAACGGCTCCACCTGCATTGACCGCATCAACGACTACACCTGCACCTGCCCCCCGGGGTACACAGGCCGCCACTGCGAAAGGCCGACAGACCGCTGTGTCTCCCGGCCCTGCCTGAACGGTGGGACCTGCACCGCTGCAGCCAAAGGCCAGCCTTCCTGCATCTGCCCGGCCCATTACAGCGGCCCCCGGTGCCAGTCCGGCGCCGAGCCGTTACCCAACACGCCCAGCCCCAACATAGGCTGGGAGTCCGGGGACAAGTTGAGCTTGGCAGCCATCTGCTTGGGCGTCGGCCTGGTGGCTGTTCTGGTGCTCCTCTGCATGGCCGTGGTATTAATACGCCACGTCAAGAAGCAGAGAAGCAAGGAGTCGGACTCAGAGACCATGAACAACCTCTCCAAGGTTGACTTCCAGAAAGAGAACCTCATCTCTCCTCTAGAGCTCAAGAACACCAATAAAAAGGTGGATTTGGAGGTGGACTGTCCCAGGGAAAAGCCTAATCACAAATACATCAACCACTACCAGCTGGACTATAAAACCTCCACCGGGTACAAGGATGAACTGTCCCTTTTGGACAAAGATGACAACTGTGAAAAGACAATAGAAGAAAAAAAGCATTTGAGTCGAATGTATAGGTAAGGGGTTCAATTCTCCTATTATGGTCATGTTTCTGTTACTGTGCTGTGTGTTGTTGTTTTTTACCAGAAAGATTTGAATCTGATGATTAGAGCATGAGTTCACTGTTGATCATGTGAGACATTTTGATTTTGTGCTCAGTAACTAACATGGTGTATCTTCCCTCCACAGAGAAAGGCCAGAGTGTAGAGTATCAACAATATGTTCTGCTAGTGATTCGATGTACCAGTCTGTCTTTGTAATAGCCGAGGAGAAAAACGAATGCATCATCGCAACCGAGGTAAGTTTTTTCATAATGAATCTAATTACTTGTTTTTTTCTCGTTAGACCATGATATTCTGTACCAGACCACATGTTAAGCTTTTTCAATCTTATTATTTTTCAGGTATAATTAATGGGAATTATTATTCACTGTCAACGTTGGATTTCTTGTGGACTGTTTACAAGTGTGGAGAGACTGGGATCTATTTAAATGGAAGTTGCTGCTTTGAAAACTTGATAACTGGATGGAGCCGGCGTGCTCCTCGAAATCAAAAGAACTGAAGCTCAAGTCTCGGTGAGAATGTAAAGACTGTAAAGACTAATAATCAGCAAATCTTACTTGTGGATGCGCCTTCGATGTTTTTGACCCTCGTCGGCTCATGTCCACGTTCACCCGCGGGCAACATGCCAAGAGGTTTCTGCCTAGAGGACTATCTTGATGATCTTCTCTCCACCTTATTGCAGTAATCAGCAATTAACAAATCAACCTGCTGCCATCACGCCTGTGGAAGGAGCAATCCTTTTCTAATTTTTTGTGGCCTGCAATGCTCTATGCAAACCAAAAGCAGAGAGCTTAATCAGAAAGGGACAAAAACTACTGAAAACGGTTCATTTTTGAAGGATATAGGGTTATCAAATGTGTAAATCAATTTTTTGTATGAAGAATGTATGCAGCCTCGATCACAAAGCCTTATATATGTGTTTAAAACCTTGTGCCCCGCCTTATCTTGAGTCCTTTGCACAGCAATATGAATATATGAGATCAAAAGATGCAATATCCTATAGCGCCATGCAGGGAAACTCATGATTTGGCCTTGTTTGGCCTTGTTATGCAAAGAAATACATGAAGTGACTATCGTACCAAGGACGCCTTCAGAGGAAATTACAAAACTATTCATGTTATTGTGTAAGATTAGTATTTCATTAGTAATTTAAACATATGAAGCACTGATCTTTCTCCTTCTGTGTTTTATAAGATTATTTTGTACATATTGTATATTTATATGTTGAGATTAGAAGTATGGATTGTACATCTGTTTTTAAGTTGATGCCCAGAAAAAAGGTGAATTTATTTTTAAAGTGTAGTTGGTGTTTTATTTGTATTATTTTTTTGTTATAAAAAGAAACAATGAACACACATCTGGTACACTGGTTTTATTGGTCTTCGGTGGTCGAGTGTACATGTGGTCCAATAGAGATCCTAATTTAAATGTTGAAATCATCTCACAACTTTATTTGTGCCACCCGTCTGTGTGATGTGACATCATTGTGCCAGGAAGGAAAAAGGCTACCCAAGAAAACAGATACCTATTTAAAAAGAAACCTCTGAATAAAGAGTCGTTGTGGTCTTTCTACAGTAACTGCTCCTCCGAACGGCTTTTGTCTTTTTGAAAATCGCTGAGAAACAAAACAGACGAGATATGATCTATTGTTAGGGAAATATCTCTTCAGGGTGCGAGCTGAGAGGGGAAGGGGAAGGAGAGATGTGTGGAACTCAATACAACTCCACATATGCTTGCCCAGGTGTCAGTGAGGAAATCTGCATATAGCCTTTCACTACTGAGCACAGCAAACAGAGGCCCCTCCACCCGTTGCTGCCATGAGGCCGACGACCACGACAACCACAACAACCCGGTCGATGCCACTGTCACTTTGAACTTGCATTTTATTCGCCTGAACTCCTGTTGTTAAAACATTGGTTTCAAGTCTCAAGAGTGGAGCAATGTCCGTCACAGCCACTTGGAGGCAGTAGACTTTGTGTGAAGCTACAAGAGAATAGTTTATTTTACAACTTAACTCATGCACAGCAAGTGACAGGCAGAGGACAATGATCTCAAGCCCTCATCCATAAGTGTCCAGCCTGTGTGGGCACAGTGTGGACAAGCCTGAGCAGAACAGACACATAATGAGCTTATGTACCAATCCCAGCTATTTATAGGCAATGTGGTTATACTACTGGACTATATCTACTTGACACTTTACAATGTTTTGCAATGAACAAAACATTTCTGTAATGTCACGTGTGAAATAAAAAGAAAGAATTCCAGACATCTTGAGACCAGATGTTAATCTCAAAGTTCAAAGCAGAAACTGTTTGTCTTTGTTTTTGTTTTTGTACAGCTCGTGCAGCAGCCAGTCCCATCTGAAGGCCGCAAGGGTTTTCCCACATTCACTGGTAAGCGCTGGTGTGAGGCTAAAACTAAAACCATGTCTGATTGGTTTATCCGTTCGCTACGCCCGCCCCTCCGCTGATTTAATTGGTCGAACCCGTCTTCTTCTGACGCGCTCCGAACAACAAATACACGTGTTTGTAAATCAGCAAGAGAAACTCAAGCGTGTCTACACGGTGTTTCTGATACACAAAATAACAGACTCGACGCTTTCTGCACAACTTTTTTTAGATTAGGATTTAGGAAATCTGTATATTAGCGACTGTCAGATGTCTTAGAATGTATAGGACGATAGAAACACGAGAGAAAACAGAGTAGAGCAGCTACACACAAGCGCCTGTCTCGTGTTTCAATGAAACCTCTGGACAGTGTGAAGGGAAAGGGCAACCTGTGGATATTTGGATATGGCTCCTTAGTCTGGAAACCTGATTTTGCGTTCAAGATGAGCAAAGTTGGCTTCATCAAAGGATACAAGAGGCGCTTCTGGCATGGAGATACATTTTATCGAGGGGACGAGGAAAAGGTGGGATGTGTTGCCTCATTAGTGTGCATATGTTTCGATGATTTTAGTCGTATATGTATTCTTTTTTCTGTTAATCATGTATTCTTTTTTCACTGACCGTGTCCTTGCTCTCCACAGCCAGCTAGAGTGGCTACACTAATAGAGGATGAGGAGGTGAGTGTTGTCATTTAGTCTTTTTTAATAATGTATGTACAGCATGCAGTTTATATTCAATATTCCTGCCATTACCATTCTGTAAAAAAACTATTTCAAATGTGTTAAATATTATTTCAGCCCAAGGCCCAATGAGATTGAAGAGACAGTTTTTAAATATACAAGTGTATAGCACCTAAGAATCCACAATGTATGACATTGATATTGTTAAATATAGCTATTAGCTATCCAGTGCTGTGAACATATGATTAGACCCATAACTTTTCAGTTCATTCATATCAGTGTGATACAACATGCAATCTACTATTACTACTGCAGGGATTTATTCTATAAAGTTGTTTCACGAAAAATCATTACAAACTGTATTTTGTCTAGCATTAACATTCCTGCTCCACCTGCGTTCCCTACAGTCTTGCACATGGGGAGTGGCCTACGAGGTGACGGACTCCCAGATTGAAGGGTCCCTTCAGAAGCTGAACGTGAGGGAGGTGGTGTTGGGGGGCTACATCACAGAGACGGTGGAGTTCATCCCTCAGGAGAAGGGTCAGGGGGCTCTGTTGGCCCTCGTCTACATTGCTACATCTGACAACCCCATCTTCCTCGGCCCGGCCTCAGTCAAGGAGATTGCTGCCCAGATTGCCACCTGCAGAGGGAACACGGGCCACAATATTGAATACGTGGTCCGCCTGGCAGAGTTCATGAGGCTCTACTGTCCGGAGGTAGAGGACGAGCATCTCTTTTCTATTGAGGCGGCAGTTCTGAACATTTTCCATGACTGCGGAGGGATCGAACCGCCCGACCAAAAGTCCATTCTGCCGGGCGCTACATAAACGACTACATGGTACTTCATCAAACAACTGTTAATCTTTTAATTAGTGGTTGAAAGGGAGATTATTTTTTAATGATTTGCTGTCAAGGGAAATGATGCAGTGGTGACATTTTCTGCGGCTTAGCTTTTAGCCTTAAGGTTGTGACAAAGCCTCACAGAGTTATGACCTTTGCTTTTTGACTAAGTTTTTTTAATGGTTGAAGACAGCACATTTGTACTGTGTACATTCATATATTCTAATAAAAACACTGAAATCTGAATGAAGCGAATGGTGTTTGTTTTGCCGTGGCTCAAATCTCAAATGTATTCGTGTTTACAGTTGACTGCTTTTCCTCTTTGTGTGTCTGAGGAATGTACAGCTGGAGGCTCTCAGAGGAAATGATGACTGTTCCTCAGAGACTGCACCGACCATATAGCATTTAGATATATATATATTACACTTCATTGTACTCATGCATTTACTCTGAAACATGTTTACTCTGGATATTTTCTAGGGTATTCTGTACAGTGCTAGGCCATACAAACATTTTTCTTTCATTCAATTCAGTTTATTTTATATAGCCCAATATCACAAATTACTAATTTGTCTCAGAGGGCTTTACAATCTGTACACATAGACATCCCTGTCCCCAAACCTCACATCGGATCAGGAAAATCTCCCAAATAACCCTTCACTGGGAAAAAAAGGGAAGAAACCTTCAGGAGAGCAACAGAGGAGGATCCGTCTCCCCGGATGGACAGAAGACATAGATGTGACCAAAATTAACAGCATTAACAGAGTTACATAACCACATTGCATGAATATGACAGAATGCATGAATGATACCAGGATCTTAACGTCAGCCAGGCACAGTGATGGGTCCACCTTTTAAAATTCTTGTTGCGCAGCCGAGCATTTCTTTACTTTAAAATCCCAAAGTTCTCACCAAATGTACAACATCTGGAATATTTATATTTGATCTAATGGTGATCCTATAAATCAAGCATGAATGATGCACCACTTGGCCTGAGTAATATCTAGTGGTGCTGGTGTTGTCGAAGGTCTGTTTAAAAAGTGTGCAAACAGTTAGCTTTGGAGAAGAAACCACAGGCCATGGAAGACTGCCCACATGCTCTTATAGGCAGAGCTACAGGAGCTGAGCTGGGAGGAGTTTGGTTGCAGACAGGGTTTCTTTCTCTGTCTGGACTTTGATCACTCTACATCCAGACTGTTTGCTGTCCTGCTCCTCAGTGGTGGAACGAGCTCCCCACGGACATCAGGACAGCAGAAAGTCTCTACAGCTTCCGTCGGAAACTAAAACACATCTTTTCCGACTGTATCTGGATTAAAACACAGATTAGCACTTTAGTAGCACTTGAATGGCTCTTATTATGGTACTTTTGTAGTTCGACTATGATGAGGAAATGTTACTTTCTGTATTCTTGTTGTTCTTAGTTTGTACTCTAGGTTGAATGCACTTATTGTAAGTCGCTTTGGATAAAAGCGTCTGCTAAATGACATGTCATGTAATGTAATGTAATTACGTTACAATAACATTTGCACATGCCAGACTTGAAAAATAAATTGTTCCAACCACTTTTAAGCAGCACAGACACTGTATGTGTCTCTGCGGCTCCCTGTTCTACTTTCCTAGAAATCATCCCAGAAGTATGTCAAAGGTTTGATCTGTTAGAGAGAGAAAGAGAGAGAGAGAGGGAGAGAGAGAGGGAGAGAGAGAGAGAGAGAGGGAGAGGGAGAGGGAGAGGGAGAGAGAGAGAGAGAGAGAGAGAGAGAGAGAGAGAGAGAGAGAGAGCACAGTGACATGCAGATCAACAAGAGCTCTCGTGTACAGAACATGTCCTGATGAAAGAGATAGAGTCCTGGGATGTACACGTCACTATCTTATCATTGCATGACTAAAGTTGTGTTCAGTGGTTGTCCATTTTTAGGGAACAAGGATACAACTGATATATGAAAGAGACTTTTATGGCTCCTGCTGTTGCTATCCACCACTGAATATCTGTTTACTGCCCAGAGCTTGTTCTTAGTGCCGCCTGACACCGTCTTTTTGGTTTTCAATAACACTAATTAGATCGAGTCGGACAGTGATGAGTCAACACACATGTTTGTCTGTGGTTTCTGATAACATGCCACGGTATGATGTGGGACATGTGCAAACATGGATCACAAACTACCAACAAAGATATCTGACTCAGGGCATCTGGTGTACACTTCGTCTGCCGGTCCAAACTCTACATTGTTTTTTCTTCTTCTTTTTTGTGAGTCGCCAGTAAAGGTATTCACTAAGTAGATACATAAACGGATACGGTATAAATAGATTTGCTATAAAGCCTGATTGACTTTTTCATCCCATCCCTATATTGCAATACCAAAGGCAATCCTCTCCACCCACAAATGTTGGTACAAAACAATGTGGTACAAGTCACTGCAATTATAGTCACAGTCATAACTCCAATGAGTCATCGTCAGCAGTTCCAACTGTTCGGAGAACATTGCCACTGTTTACGGGTTGTTTTAAACGTGGTTATGAAGTCTGAAATCAACACTCTTTCTACTTGCAATGAAAGTTCAATAATGTTGCATTAGAGCATTTTGATCTACAGCTCAGTCGGACACTTCTCCTTTGGAGTTATAACAATAACGATAAGTTAATCAATAAAGGCCCTTAGCACACTGTTAGGGCTCTTTGGAGACGTGCAGAGGGAATTTGAAACCCTGGAGTCAGAGGATGCTCTTTCACAAAGAGCAAAACATTTCCACTCCACTATTATTTATGCATTAGCGTTGAATATCCTATGAAACAACATAAAACTGCATTACACTCTATTGACATCAAATAGCAGTGTACACTACATGGATGCCCTGTGCTGCATATGCAATTTAAACCCCTCATCAATACCATTACCCTTCCGGAGGTCACTTGCTCTCCAGGAAAAGATGCCATCCATTATCCTCTGAACAAAACGCACACAGATTATAAGGAACACACACAATAACCGCACAGTGGAGGTGGAGGTCACATCCTGAGGATACGCGTTAAGCCTATTAGGACCCCGAATAGTGGTCACGCATCCCCAAATTTTTTTTTTCTACTGATGCTTTTCGGAGCTCCCACCGGCATGCTAATGTGAACTTAGCCTGAATCCTGACCCCTGACCCCGGCTTGGTGAGAGCAGGGCTGAAGGTCACCCTGGAAGTGTGTTAAAGAGAAAGTGATTGGGCCACTAATGGAGTCCATCCGCTTTAGAGCCCTAGCCCTCTTCTATTGGGAGGTCAGCTCTGCTGAGGGTCACCTCACCCCTCGCTTGGTTCCTGCCAGTGGACATGAGTGCTGCAGTGACGGAGGCCACTTCATCACAAGAGGAATACGTCCATTAAAAGGGCACAAACAATGGCTAAGGATTTACACTCTTTCTCTGAACCCTCTATCAATCAACAAAATAGAAACATAAAATAATGTTCCTCCATACATTATACATTTTACTTTAAAGGGGCCCTTTGGTGTTTTAACCTGGACCCTATTTCTCATGTTTTGTGTCACACAGACTTTAATAGTGGACAAGCACGCTTAGACAGCATAGGTTGGCGATGAGGAGTTTCCCTTTGTCTGTTCTGACTGCTTAAATCTGTTTGTGTCCAACCTCGTTTTTAGGAATGACTGTCTAGGGCATGAGGCATATGACATTTACAAATTTAAATAATTCTTAAAAGAATTGATCAAAGTTAATTATAAATAAATACCTAAACCACACCTTTTTATTCCCTTAAGGTTTCTTGACACTCGTTGTTCCTTTGATTTCCCTGTCTATATCTGGCAGCTGCCTGTATTAACAGTTCTGGTGTGGCCCTGTGAGGGGAAATATGTTGCCATCACGAGACAAAGGTAGAGTCATCTAACAAGTTAGTATAGCAAATTAGTTGGCAAACCCTTCTGTCACAGGCTCCAATGAAAAGATGTTGTGTTGTTTTTACCAAAACAAGCACCTGTCCCTCATTCCACTGGGCGTGAGCACTAGACAACGAAGGGATTGTGTTTTCAATGTTTTGTTTTTGTACTCTTTTATTTTGGCTTGCAATTAAAATATAAACTGACTGATTGAGGAAAAGAAGAATGAACAAATAGGACTTCAACATGTGAATGGAGTAGGGAGAAAACAGACAACATCCATAGTTGTTTCATTGGCACTGGAAAACCCCACCTGCTTCATCCAATTGTTTGTGCACTGAACAGTGAACACAAGGTTTATTTGGCTTCACAACGTGAAATAACTATGCTGGTTTCTCCCTGCATGCTGCCAAAGTGAAGCAGGCGTATACTGAATGACACACTGTCAATGCTCATGCTGAGCTCTCTGCAGAGGCAAAACAAGTTTGCATAGCAACTGAGTTGGACTCAGATGTGTTCTGGCATTCCTGAAAAGCAGACAAGGAAGTACATGTGCACAGTGGTGTAGTGGTCCCTGGAGAAGTGGGTATACTCTTAATTTTGCAATTTTTTAAAGCAGCCCATACAGCAAAGGATAAACACCCTGTTTTATAAATAGTGACATACTCTATTTAGTTTACCCAAAAATGATTAATCTAGTATTATTTACACATTGCCACATGATTCCTGCTGCTTGACGTAAGGGAATAAGGATTATGAAATTATTGATCCAATACTGACCCACAGACTGGTAAGAGACAACTACATAATGATGCAATTTGAGTGAACTATTCCTTATCCTTACTCCATCCACACAAAACTGGACAACTATTCTCTTGCCTTGCAAGTTGTCCATATAGACCTTTCTTTCTTTTGTAAATTAATTTACAAAACATAGTGTAGGTCAGAGTGTGGTACTATTATAAAAATAACATGACGTGGAGCAATATTACTGGTCCTACACAGGTGGTGTTATGCATGAGTATAACATATATTCAACATGAGGCAAACGCAGTTTTACAGTCAGAGATTTATTTATGATGTCAATCAAAAGAGCCAAGATGTTATATTCTTGTCATCTAAAAAGAGAAATGTGTGTGCAGGGACTTTACCTGGTTATTGAACCACTTGTTTCGGTCAATTTCTCCTCTGTTAACATTATTGTTGGTCAGTTAGTTCATGTATTAGGGTTCTGTGATCATATTAATTCATGTTAGGGTTCTGATCATATTGGGATTTTAGGATTATTTTTCTGTGCCTTAATTTGGGATGTGAGTCGGTCCGTGTGCTTTGTGTCGTAGTGGCGCTTCACATCGCTGTTTTAATATCGCTGAACAAGAGTCGTCCTGCTCTTGGACTGGTTGTGGGAATAATGAACATATAACAGTCTCTCCATTCCTGGTTAAAGGCTCTGGGTAAGCGGTCCACGTCTCTCTTGTTGGAGCGCCAAGTGAAATAACGTCTCTGATTCACGTACTGTTTTCAACTATCTGATCTCTCTCCCGTCGCTCCGTGTGTGTGAATATGGCACAAGAGTCGAGGGCGGGGCTTAACGGAATACACACATGTGATTGGTCGAGTGTGTGGACGCTAGACGAGAGCCGCGAAGGCAGGAAGAGCTGCGCCGGTGAAATAAAAGCGATCCATCAACAGTTAATAATTCGGAAATAATAATTGGATTTCGGTCCAGGGTCCACAAACAACGGCGACTGGGTCCTGACCGCGGTCCGCCTGTGAGTGACACATGCACTACTAAATAATGCGCACCAGGCACCAGCGGTGATTGAGAAGTGGGTATACGCAATGCTGACTGATAAATAAGTGGGTATACGCCGTATAAGTACTCACTCTTAAACTTTACATCTTGAAATAAATAATGTGTTGTGTTTGTTTGTGTGATTGTGTGGTGATGTAAACTCAGCTGTCATAACAAGCAGGAGAGCACCTTGTTAACCTCTCGGCAGGCACGTGCACAGATAGAGCCGTAGTGGTGCTCAAGCACCAGCCCCTTTGCCCTGGCTGAGAAAAGTGCCCTTTTTTCAGGAGGCACTTTTTTTTTTCTTCGTTCATCAGTGTTTAAGAATAAAAGTTTCTCTTTCTGTCATCAAGTCCTCCAAATGTGTTTTGATATCCGACGGGGCTTTTATTTGAGTTCTTGTGAGACTTTCGCCCCGACGTGCTCCGCGACGCCTAGGGCGCCATTCAGAGGGGGGCGCTAAAAATGTAAAGAATTAAAAAAAAAAAATTGTCACTGACGGGGCTCGAACAGGCGCCTCTACCAACTAAGCCACAGTGCCTACATTGATTTCTTTTTACATTGTATCAATTTTTGTTTTCTACCAAAAGTACAAAACCGTAAGATCGTTTAAAAAAAAACACGAGTGTCACGGCTGGAATTAGGGTGGACCCAAATGCATGACTGGGGAGACAGACTGGAAAGTAATTTACTTTACTGAGAGTTACAGTAGAAACAAAACAAACTGGAACAAAGGACCACTACGCACAACACTGGAGCACTTGGTCATGGAGAACACAAAACAATCTGGCAGAGGACAAGTGGAAGTGAGGGAGCTAAATAGTGAGGGACTAATGAGGGAATGGGCTGCAGGTGAGAAGGGGCGTGAGGACCAGGTGAAGGTAATGAGGGACTAACGAGGTGACCAGAGGCAGGTGAAGGGAGTTGGACTGACGAGATGGAAAGCACGATCTGGAATGACATGACGAAAACAACTAATAAAAAAGGAAAGTATGGAGCTGAACTGTTACAATGAGTGAAGCTTGCCTAATGTGCGACCCATTAAAGCAAAATGGGAAAAGGAATCTGGGATAGATATTTCTGAGGAAGAATGGACATTAATATGGGGGTACCAATGGAAATGTACCAGTTCAATGAGCTGGCGAGAGTTTAACTGGAAAAATTACATAAGATATTTCATTACACCATCTCAGACATCTCACTATAGCGATACCACTCCTGAATGCTGGAGAAAATGTGGACACCAAAGTGCAAACCATTATCACATCTTCTGGGACTGTCCCATCATTAAACACTTTTGGAAGGCGGTACACAATACTTTACAGGACATCTTTCACAAGGACATCCCTTTGGACTTTAAGATTCTGTACCTTGGAAATTTACCTCAGAGTTGGCCGAAAGGGGACAGACTCTTGATTAATGCATTGCTGGTGGCCAGCAAAAAATCTGTTACTAGAAAATGGTTACTACCAGAGTGTCCTACAATTACATCTTGGAGAGACATCGTAACAGATATCTACAGAATGGAGCAGATCACAGCTCATGTCAATCAAAGAACAGAAACATTTCTTAAACACTGGCAAAAGTGGTGCAACTATGTCACAGATAAATGGCCTGACTGTATTTATTTACTCTATGGAAAATGATTTCTCCCTGCTTTATTTATTATTATTATTAGTTTTATTACCATGGTATTGTTTCTCTATTTGCATATGTGTTTTTTTTTCTCTTTTTTTGGCCTGTACTTCTCTATGTACAAAGAATCTGAAAAATTGGAATATGTGTATGTGAGATTTTGAACACTAATAGAATACAAAAAAAATAAAAAAATAAAAGCTGCTCAGCCATTGGTCCACTGAAAGCTGCTCAGCCATTGGTCCACTGAAAGCTGCTCAACCATTGGTCCACTGAAAGCTGCTCAGCCATTGGTTCATTGAAAGCTGCTCAGCCATTGGTCCACTGAAAGCTGCTCAGCCATTAGTTCATTGAAAGCTGCTCAGCCATTGGTCCACTGAAAGCTGCTCAGCCATTGGTCCTCTGAAAGCTGCTCAGCCATTGGTTCATTGAAAGCTGCTCAGCCATTCGTTCACTGAAAGCTGCTCAGCCATTGGTCCACTGAAAGCTGCTCAGCCATTAGTTCATTGAAAGCTGCTCAGCCATTGGTCCACTGAAAGCTGCTCAGCCATTGGTCCTCTGAAAGCTGCTCAGCCATTGGTTCATTGAAAGCTGCTCAGCCATTGGTTCACTGAAAGCTGCTCAGCCATTGGTCCACTGAAAGCTGCTCAGCCATTGGTCCTCTGAAAGCTGCTCAGCCATTGGTCCTCTGAAAGCTGCTCAGCCATTGGTTCATTGAAAGCTGCTCAGCCATTGGTCCACTGAAAGCTGCTCAGCCATTGGTTCATTGAAAGCTGCTCAGCCATTGGTCCACTGAAAGCTGCTCAGCCATTGGTCCACTAAAAGCTGCTCAGCCATTGGTCCACTAAAAGCTGCTCAGCCATTGGTCCACTGAAAGAAAAAAATAGCAATAATAAAGTATATATAAAATAAAAAATATATAAAATAATTTGTAAATACAATTAACTTAATTTCAAACAAAGTGCAAACAACATATACTGTATTTCCTCACATTGAACAGCAGGTTTTCACAAACAATAAAATAACACAATTATGAACAAGGTGTGCAGGTCTACATGGTACATTTTATCATGGTACATTTATCGTGATCATATTCCTATGTATATTCCTATTCATATATCAATCAGTGACTGGTGTGGGCTTGCTTTGCTTTACAGATTTTGTCAAAGCGGGGTTGCTGGTTGGAGATAGCTACTCTCAGTTCATTTAGTCCAGTCACAAATCTGTCCATCTTTGTACATACTTCCTTCTCTTATCTTTATCTTTCTCTGTCGCTCCGTATCTTTCTCGCTCTGTGTCGCTGTGTGTCTCTCTCTCGTTCGCGCTCCCTCACTCTCTCTCTCCCTCGCGCTCTCTCGCTCGGGCGCGCGCTCGCTCTCTCGCTCTCGCTGGTTTTGCCTCGTCGGTCTGTGACATGAGCTGCTCTGGTGGCGTGGTTGGAACACAGTGCATGTCACGTTGGTTATTTTATATTGTTTTACCGGTGTATGTGTGCGTCTGTGTGTGTGGGTTGGTGATGAAGCTGCGACCCCCCTGTAGTACCACCGCGCCCTCCCTAAGGGTCGCGACCCCCACTTTGGGAACCACTGCATTAGCCAAT
Organism: Liparis tanakae; assembly: GCA_036178185.1. Taxonomy (NCBI): domain Eukaryota; kingdom Metazoa; phylum Chordata; class Actinopteri; order Perciformes; family Liparidae; genus Liparis; species Liparis tanakae. The sequence continues at coordinate 9,317,795 of CM070093.1, forward strand.
CAGAATGCTTGTAATGTTGTTGCTATATAATAATTCATCTTTATTCATAAAGGAAATGTAAGCTAGCGGTCTGATGCTGCCCAGAGGAAACGCAGGTCATATTGCTGCTTATGCTTTAACTCTGTTAGAATTAGTTTTTGGTATTGGGTGCCCTTTTTTGGGGTTTGAGCACCTGCCCCCCAAAATGTCTGTGCACGTGCCTGCCTCCCGGTATACTGCATGCTCATAGAATTGATCATAGAATTGTTTATCAAGCTGCCCACATAGCATTTATCTTTTTATTTGCAGGCCTAGGAAAAGGACCCTCTCAATTTTTTTTTAACAATACTTTGAACAAGTAAGATGTATTTTAAAGAATTTAACATAAAGACAGGACATTTTTGCAATATAATTAGACATGTTTTTGTAAATGAGAGAGTTATTAAAAACATTTTAATTCTTTAAGGTAGCAAAGATGCCTCGTAAAAGACCTTTGCCAGGCCAGATCGAGGTACAACATGGGTTCAATGCCAAATTAATTCAAATTTCCTGATATTTGAAGATTTCCTGATATTTGAAGATCATCACATCTAAGGTCTGGATGACTATGTGATTGATAGTTTAGCGCTTATTGGCATATGCTAACACAACTAAGATGGCATATGCTAACATGCTAACACAACTAAGATGGCATATGCTAACATGCTAACTCAACTAAGATGGCATATGCTAACATGCTAACACAACTAAGATGGCATATGCTAACATGCTAACTCAACTAAGATGGCAAACATGGCGTAGAATCTTAGCCTTCTAATAAAACACTAGGCACAATGTTCAATATGGCAAAACACATTTCAACAACCCCAAATAACAACCAGATCAAATGCAACTGTGAAGTGTTAATTTGCTATATAGTATTTTTGTTATTAATAATTCAAGTCCATTTTAAGCAAAACAATTCTTTTAAGTGAACTCTCAGATAATCTCTGAGCCATTTCCCCTCAGGGCCTCACGCCCCTCGGCAAGGCGCAGGCAGCTGTAGGTTTGAGTGTAAAAGAGATTAAGGAAATTAAATTATGAGCAGCAAAAGTGCCATTCCTCGGGGATAGAGCCGGCTAATGAAGCAGGAGGCCGCTCTCTGGCTTGAGATTGAATTTTGTCAAGCCTGGTTCAGCCCCCAGTCCTGCTGCAAACAGATTGAATTAAAAGATCCAGCGGGTGTGAGTCATGTTCTCTTTAAATGAGGAGAAAGTGTTTTTACATCAACCATTACCGATGATGAATGGATTAAAGAATGGTGGTTATGGTGTTTATTATATCGCAATGATGGATGAGACTAAACTGTACTCTTTGTCAAGATGTGTAGCAGCTCATGTCCCAATAAATAAAAGTATGATATATACATGCATACGTTTTCATTAGCACATGAATAAGTTGCAATTGACCAAACATCTGACTCTTATAAATGCATGGTTTGTCCATTCAATATTATATAAATGTATGTATATGGCAATAAAATAGTAAAATTGCTGTTTTGCTGTAGTGAAATGTGGTCACGGTGAATTGGGTCGTAGTGATTTATCATCGTGTGAGTTCCTAGAAAGCTGTTGAAACACTGATCTAAGGTCATTAATTTAACTTCAACATCAATGTAATCTTGAGGAAAAGTGGGAATAGATGTGTTTTAGGGGGATAAATCACTTAGTGGGAGTAATACAGATGAGGGACGAGGCTCCAGCCCCCCCTGTTGGCCGATGCCAGCTGTATTTGGAAAGCAACCAAAAGAAAGAAGTTAAAGTTTTATATGTGTTACAGCACTAAATAATAATCAGAGACTTTCAAAAGACCTTGTGAGTTTTTGGACTTTCTTACCTGCTTGACATTCCCCTCATTCGATGGCCCTGACATTATGAGGACTCGAAGCCCTCAGGTACTCTGACTTTCTCAGCCTGAATCAAAAGGCCCTTGAGATTTCCTGCCATTTTCCTCTGGAGTGTTTTCTCTCAAAGAGCAGGAAAGGCAGCTCTGTTTCCCACACACTCACAGACCGTGGATATCAATGCCATTTTACAACGTTACCACTGCGGCGAACAATCAAGCAGCTGCAGAGTCATTGTGAGTCTCACAGACTTTGTGCTACAATATCACACGAGAATAATGTGGATGTGTATCTTTAAGAGGGAATAGTCTGTGGAACATGTTGAGTATGGCCTCTGTCTACTTATTAATGTATTTAGGCACTGATTGCAAGAGCAAATTACGTTGTTGACACATAATCTGTGTTCTCGTTTAATTTGTTTTTTTCATTTGAGTCTCTTTGGACTCAGACTTTTACGATCAATGCCTTTAATCGTCTGCCCACTCACTTTCTCTAGAACTTTTTGTTAAATTCTTGCTACCCTCATGCAGTAAAAAGGCTCTTATCTAGCATACTTAAAAGCCAATTTTGTAATGAATGAATTAACGATCTTATCAACACAACCATGAAGACGTTCTTGTGTTGACCAACATAAAATAAGCTTCTCTAGCACTTTCTTCTTTCTTCAGTCTGAGTCAAATGCTTTCTTAAGTGTTGTAATGGCAAGTAATGATGCTTTGTGTTTGTTTGGAAAGTTTGATCTATCCCTTTGAAAAGATTGTGTTCTCATGTTAATCAGCCAATTGCGGCAGGGTTTCCTGTTTGAATTGATTCTTATCGGGATCTGCGAGAACATACGCTGCTGTGTGGATTGATGTGGAGCCAATTGAAACTTAAAGAAGAAGAAAACACAGATGCTTCAAAGGCCAAAGGGTGAGACCCCTGGTGATATTGTTATCAGTGCGCTGGAATGCATGTGATCAAACATTCAGATGGTGAGGGACTGATGTGAATTTGCATTTGTATTTGGACTCATCATAATTTGAAAAGCTTCCAAAGAAAATGTCTTTGATTCTTGTAATGCCCAGTATTGTTTTCATGTAGCAAGCCTTTTATTTAAACTATAACACTTCTCTTGATTGTTACAGAATGGACAGTAGATAAGATGACAAAAATAAATCACATCTGATGATCTGACTGTGATAAAAACGTAAATAAGGGCAGGTTTTTTTCCATTACCTATTTGGGTGCGTACAATACATTACAATCCTGTCAATCAGCATTTCAGACTGTACTGTCACCAGCTATGTGTGACCTTTACGAAGGACATCAAGGAGAACTTGAGGTAACAATGTTATGCAAATGATTACATGCATGCCCAGACACATAGACATGTTGGGTGAAAACACATAGTGGGAAATGCCTTTTTATTTGCTGCAGAAATTACAGCTTCGTAAGACCACTATAATATTTTCTATTTCTAGTTTTTTGTGTAGATCAGCTTCTACTGGCAGGCTTGTTAACATTAGCCTAACTATAATTAGTGTTATTAAAGAAAAGTTTGGACAGTTTAGGAAATAGGAATTATTGATAAGAGTAAATAAAAAAAGAGTTGAACTTCTATAGCTGAGCCTAACATAACTTGAAACTATTTATTTAGCTTCACTTCAATCATTAAACATAGGTATTAAATACTGAGAGTAAAGTCCTTCTGCTCATCTGGCCAGTGGCCTGGCAACATATGTCAACAAAACCCTCACACAGAGCGCAGAACTGGGATATCACGTTGTCCAAACCAGCCCTCTCTGTATGGCACAGATACAACAGCAGACAGAAATGTCTCACATGAAATAACCACAATAAATAGTGCTCATAGTAACCCATTGCTCATAGTTAGAAGCCTATTTGGAAAATAAATTCCATGGCCTGTAAATGTGTTTTTAATCAATTAATGTTTTAATTTAATGGCCAGAGTCCCCAAGCAGATCAATTGAAGGACCCTACTGTACATCCCATGATGCACGGGGGACAGACCCCCTGTAATGCTTTCTGGAGGGTAAAGTAGGATTAGTCCACTGCTTCTGGATCCCTGCCAGGGTTTAATGGAGCAGGAGTAACTAAGTTGACGGGTCTGCTCGCTGGCCAACAAAAGCCCCAAAACACTTAGGCTTTACCTCAAAATTGGGACATGATGATTTACCATAAGCTGGTTCAGATCAAAATGATTTTCAAAATGGTCATGATATTAATTCAGATTAACTGCAAATGCACTGATCCTACCAAAAAAAGGCCAGGCATATACCTCCTCGTTCGCATGATTGCAATAATTCACAGATATAATTTATACTTTCCTGCAATAACTGGCTACACTTGAAGAATGTCCACCACAGGGTTTAGCTGAGACGAAGGGCGGGGTGGGTGGTGGAGATCCACACAGGTCAGAATTCCCATGAATCACTTTGTGCAGTGACCATACTGTGTGGTGCTAGAATTCAAGTTGTCCTGGGAAGGGCGTCGTAACTTGCTGCAAGTAAACTGAGATGGTCTGACTTCCCCATCAAGCAGAGACCCAGCACAGCAAACCAGTGGGCAATATGGGGACAGTGGTCTGCACTTTAAGTCCAGGACTGGAATAGCATAAAACACTAATGATTGGATGGATTGCTATAGAAACTATAGTACAGGCATTCATAGTCCTCAGATGATGAATATTAAAGACCTTGGTGGCCCCTTGACTTTTCTTATATACCACAACAAACATTGAATTGTGGATACGACAACTATCTTTGATTGTTGTTTTTTCATTCTATAAAACATTCATAGTTTCAGGATAAAACACGCTAAACAACTAGAATGGGCACTCGGTAGAGCGCATACCTTCGCATATCACAAGATTGAGTATTAAAGTATGAACATGTTGGCATTAGCTGCATGCCAATTGGATACAGATTGACCGTGATATGGTAAAAAAGAAGATTTGGACCTTTCATGACCTTGACCTTTGACCCAATCGATCCCAAAATCTAATCAAATGGTCCCCGGATAATAACCAATCATCCCACAAAATGTCATGCGATTTGGTTTAATACTTTTTTACTTAAGCGAATAACATGCACGCTTGCATATAAATACACGGCGATCAAAATATTACCATCCGTATTTTCAATGCGAAGGTAAAGATGGTGAACAGTTAAATATTAAACCTGCTGAACAGTAGCATGTTAGCTCTACCATTGTGAGCATGATGCTAGCATGCTAACATTAGCATGGCTGTCGACCCTTGTTGTTGCTCCAATAGCCTGCTGTATTGTTGTACTGCAAGCATCTAAAATGAAAAACCTGTTTGGGATCTGTGTCATTTTTCACAAGCCGATTTCATGTGAAGGAATATCTGGTGGCAGAACATATAAAATAAATGTCACGTGCATCCAGAAACTATGTTCAACAAAAACAAAAAACAAGTTAATCCACCACAGTTTAAGTTTTGTGTCAAATTCAAGCAAGCAGGTCAGGACCCTTGAAATCGGGATGCAAGCAGTATCACGGAGATTATGTCAAATACATGTTAAGCAAGTGACAATGTGTGGCAGCCGTGACCCTGCATAGTCACACCGAGGAACACAAGAAGACGGGGGATTGGTTTCCATTACGAGAGGTCTCCGTGTGATGGGAGCACCCATCCTGCTCTAATCCTCACCACTTAAGAGCGAGGCAATATCTACTTAAAGAGACATTATGCAGGACATGCTATATAAACGGCTTGTTTATTGCTCCATCCCCGTGTCGGCCACTTGTTTTGTTCCCTGTCGACAGTGTGCCACGCTGATCTCTGGCTTAGGGAGGAGCATAATCTTTTAACACCTATATGGCAGATTTTGCCATTGTTTTTCAGATTTCAGAACAGGAATTGGAATCAGTTATTGGGTTTACTTTTTAACAACCACAGCAATAGTTCAGAAAACTATGGGAGGCATTTGAGGTGAACTTATTCTTGCATTAAGTCATGACTCATGTCTATAGTAATGCATTGTAAGGCGTGCTGTCTGCATACTTGGGGCCCTCCCTAATCTGCACAGATTGAGAGATACTGTACTAAGCAGATTACTTTTATGAATCTATGTCAGGATACATTTCTGCATGTCTAATGTCTAGTCATGCAGAGAGAGAGAGAGAGAGAGAGAGAGAGAGACCGTGAGAATGCTGAACCAAAACATGTTTATCATAACATAGCCAATTGACTGTGTACCCTGAACCACTGTGGAAGTCGTGAGCACGCTGCTGACGTCTTCTGCATAGATTACGGTGCATCCAGACACATTGACGTTTAAATAGCACAGTGTCTGTATTTGCATTCGTAGTATTGAATATTTGCTCACTGGTTGAATTATGATGATAAAAGTGGCCGTTACAGGAAAGAGAATCTTTGGATGTGGAGATATTTAAAGCCGGTTTCCTGTGTTTGACATTTACCTTGGTTTAAGGAACACAAGCATTGTGACTCACAGCTGCCAGAGGTGTAGCATGGGAGCCGAGCTGGCAATGTGACGTGTGTTGGGGGGGGGGGGGGACGACCAGATGTTGTCCTCCTACCATGGGGAATAAATTATATCACTCACAGCGCAGGTGGTGGGAAAAGAGGGAGAGAAAGGGAGAAAAGAACGAGTGAGCAAGAAACAACGGAAAACAGGAAGCAGAGACCTTACAACACAATGCACACAGAGTTTCCTGCAGGCTCAGACAGATAAGGAACAACACATTGTTTAAAGCTGTAATTTCACCCATGAATGTATATTGATCTCTAAAACCACATGTTACCATGCTTTTACAGTTCTTCTGCACTACAATATTCTGAAGTGTTTCAATGTATACACTCAGCTCTGATATGTCGAAGCTATTTAACTGCAGTAATGAGTTCAATCAATGCAAAATACCATCTGAGAATATATAGTTATTACTATAAATATTGCAATTCATATCATTATGACAATTAAAGCCAATTTTAGAAAGCATGCCAGTGAAGCTGTGTACACTAACAAGCTGTATGCTTTACTCGTAGCTTATTTTTGACTGTATTGAGGTGTGGCTGCCTGAAGGAGAACAATTAATCCACCTCCAGTCTAACACGCATACTTGTACATTGTGTGCTGCGCTAGTCTTTACACATGTTTTTTTTATTAAAGTAATTATCATTAGTATAGTTGTGCAGTGTAAACCATAAGGGACTGGTTGAAGGTGCATGGGGAGGATTCTAATTTCAGTAAAGTAGGCATATTATTTGGGTTGATTTATGAACCCAGTCACCCTGAAAGAGACAGGATGAAACTTCTGCCATGAACTGCAGCTGGTGTCAGTCTAACAATGCCCACTCAGCTGTAACCTGTATCCCTTTAGACATGAGAAGGAAGCTGCCTTCAGAAAATTTAATTTCTAGATTGAAAACATATGAACAATAAAGTCAGGGATAAACAATATTTGATACCAAAGTTACTGAGGTGTGATATGGTGGAGAGCCCATGGATAGATCTTGAAAGCTGCGCTGAATTAAGTGAATTAAGAAATGGAAATCTGAACTTCTGTCCCACTTGAAGACCAAAACTACACTTTACATTATACACAAATAATCAATAATGTGTTTGATTATCCGTGAAATCTCAAATGTTGTAGCCTTTTCAGAGGAAACTGAAAGCAGCGTCACAATGAAGCGCAAGGTGGACGCCAACGTGTAAAAGCCAAGGCTGGGGCAACACCCCCCTCTTGGGATCAATAATGGTATTACACTGTGTTATTAAAGACATTAAGTATAGTCCTTATTCATAAGCGACCAAGACTGCGTGAGGCAGTAGCACATATAGAATAAGCACAAGTTTTAGGCAATATAGATATACATTTATACTTACTTATTTAACTTGAATTAACACACATTTTGTGAACATACAGTACACGATACACTTTGTAGACTATCAATCTTATTAATATTACACCCTCCTGTGCTAGTCGCAGTTATACATTACTGCACAGCTGACTTGTTCCGGCCGTCAGTCCCGTCACGTGCTGCTGGGAGTGACTATGTTAATCAGGATCAAATGAAAGCAGACTGAGTGCTGGGCTATCACTCCTCTGATTGGGTGCCTTTGTTCTTTCAAATCGAGGTGTCCTCTCTCCTTTATTGGCACCAACTGGCCCTTGGGGGAGAAGACATCTTTTACAGTAATGCTCCACTCCTGCTTGGACTTCGAAACTGCTGGGGAAATGGAGTAGCCCACTCAGGAAAGATGGCCTGCCAGAGACATGATGCACCAAACAGGCCGAGGGAAGAGCTGAGCTGCATGCTGGTTGGTGATGGAGCTGTGGGCAAGACCAGCATGATTATCAGTTACATCTTCAATGGATACAACAGCGACTACAGACAAACAGCGTTTGATGTTTTTACTGGTGAGTGAAGGTTCTTGTCTAGATAAAGTATGCTTGACTCAGCAATAACAAACTTTTTTCTATTTGACTTCTATAGGTAAGGTTCACGTGAATGGCGTTCCAACTCGTATCAAACTGATAGATACCGCTGGACAGGTAAATGTTCCACACCACATTGGGATTTCTTCACAGGACCAGTTAGTCCTCTCCTCCTTACCTCTCATGAATTTTTCTGACAGGAGGAGTTTGGCCATCTTCGCTCCCTGTGCTATGCCCACGTGGACGTCTTCATTCTCTGCTTCAGCCTGGTAAATCCTGTCTCCTTTGACAACATCACCTCCAAATGGATCCCACAAATCCGAGCCGGCAACAAAACCTCTCCCATCCTTCTGGTTGGAACTCAGTCAGACCTTCGCCACAATGTGGACGTCCTCATTCATCTGGACCAGCGAAGCGCCAAACCAGTGCCCTTCAGCCGGGCCAGAAGGCTGGCCCACAGGATCAGAGCTCATGGCTATGTGGAGTGTTCTGCTCTGACACAACACAACCTCAAGGATGTGTTTGACTGTGCTATATTTGCTGCCATCAGGCACAGACACACTGGCAAAACCTCCACAAAGCTCAGCTTGCTTAAACGTTTCAAGATTTTGTGTGATTGTGGATGGAGGAACATCTTCAGATTCCTCTGATGTGGGAGTTAAAGAGTGGATTGTTCTATTCGGCTCAGTGGACACAGTCTGCCTGGGGAGTCTTATGGCATACTGGGCTTTCTTTTCAAATCTTTCTCCACAGAATGTGAATTGTGCACTGAAACAACATCATTTATGATCAGTGACAACCTTCATTTAACTGCATTGATATGTGAAAATCTTTATCCCAAACTCATTGCATTAAGTATAGGCTACACATTCTGTTTTTTTTATGTATTCTCTATCCTTTCACTCTTGATTTATTTGTTTATGTTGTTCATATTTGTGTGTGTATGTGTGTTAATAGTTTGTAATAAATGCACTATGCAACCTGTATTGAATTGTCAGCTGTGTGTGTTTTTTTTAATTGGAAAACATTTATTCAGCAGTCCCTGCATCGGAAGATATAGCCTGCTGTTATAGAAGAAATGGAGGGAAAACCCAAAGAGTCATTTAGGACAAATGGTCACCTGCTGATACTTTGAAGTGCTACTTTACAAGACAAAAGCCATTTAAGTCCATCCCTTGTTTGAAAGCTTATGCTCCGGCATGCTGACCACAATTACTTTGAAAACAGCCACCCACTTGGAACATTCCACATGACTAATATCTTATTATTTTAAAGTTGTCTTCATCTTATTCATTTGTTTGAACCAGAAGAGCACAATAACACAGGGCCCAACAAATAAAATGCATTATCTGCAAATTAAATTTAAATATCTTGTTTTGCTTCTCACTTTCCTCTTGAATGCTTCCTCACTGGTGGTATTTTTACTGAGTAGCATACATCCAAGAGGTTAAACTGGTTTGAGTGTCTACTGGAAATACTGGGTGGAAAAGTGCGAGACAGCTAAACCTTGTAGACAAAAGTTATATAATTAGATTTTAATAATAAGTTGAATTCTCTGAGTTCTTTACTCGCGTCTAGTACAACTACATTTCCCATCATGCAACCGCGCGTTACCCTGCTCTGACCCTGTGACTGGAAATAATCTGATCAGCTGATCTGACCTGGCAACAACATAACGTAGCTAGAGAACTCTGCTCGGGAGGGGAGAACAAAACAATGACACCGCTCGGAAGGATCCAAATGCAGTAGCACTTTAAAACAGACTTTTGAAACGAGCTGCTTCCCGCGTCGAAGTAAACGAGTCCGCTGATATCGGATCTTTTGACATCGACTGCTGGTTGTTGGTGTTGATGTGTTGTTAGAGCTCTGTTGACAGACTTGAGGCTAGCTGCTTGTTTGCGGCTCTGAGCCGTTGGGACTTGTTGGCCCGATAATCACAGCTTTCACCGTGTGAGGAAGTCCAGACTGCCCTCCGACACGAGCTGGCTGAGCACTAAGTATTATTGTTTGATGACACATTCTCTGCCGAGTTTGCCAGCGAGCTACTGTGTCCCGTTTGCTAGCTAGCCTGTTGTTAGCATCAACATTTGCACATTCATCCTTCAGGGAAAGCTCGTCGTCTCGGTCTGTTCTGAGTCCCGGAGACGACACACGCTCGTGTTTTATGTGAGACTTTTGTTGGATAACCGTCGATATAACTTGTGTTAGGGGTCAGCTAACTACATGCTACCTTTGGTTCAGGAACAAGCTAACTGGTGCTGGTGAAAACATATCGGGTGTAACTCAAGGAGACAGCTGTTTCTGCTTCATTGCTTCACTGTTTGTTGCACTAAATAACATCACCAGTGTCATTGTAAGCGCTTGAAAAGTAGTTTGATATACAGTGTTATTGTTGAGAGTTTTTTTTAGAGTCAGTGGATCACCAGCAGCGTTACCATGCAGCTGTTGTAAGTAGTTTTTGTTGTTGTTGTTGTTGTGTGTTGTACAGTTCTTCTTATCTGCTGATATAGCTGGTATCAGGGCGATTATAATAAGCACTGCTCTGTTTTCACGTTTTCCGTGCAAGAAACGATGAGTGGGCATGGCTCGTCTTCAGAAAAGGGAGTATATACTAGCCTAATATGTCAAGAGAGTTATGCCTGTGGTGGCTCTGAGGACGCTGCTTTTGAGTGTGATGAATGCAAAAGCTTGCAGTGTGTCCGTTGCGAGCTCGAGATCCACAAACAGGAGCGGCTGAAGAACCATGTTCGGGTTCAGATCGGACCCGGGCAAGTCCCTTACTGTGACAACTGTAAAGGAGGAAATGGAGACAATGGCAAACGCCATAGAGCTGTGGTTCGCTGCCAGACCTGCAAAGTTAACATGTGCCAAGACTGCCAAAAACGCACCCACAGTGGAGGCAGCAAGAAGAAACACCAGCTCATATCTTACCCTCCACCACCCAAACCCGCCGAGGTCAGCTCCGTCCAGACACCTGTGCCGCCGCCTGTCCAAATAATCGATGAGACCAAATCTCAGAGAGCCAAACTTCTGGAGAAGATTTACAGTTTTCTCTTGGTTAACGAGAATGAAGAAATGCAGGTGAGTTGCGCAAGAGTCACACTTGAACATAATCAAAATCCCTTAAAGAATACACCAATGTTCACTTCAAACTGTTTTTTTCCCTCCGAAGATAAAAGACGAGTCTTCGTTTATAGAGAGCCTCAGCTCTAACCCTGACCAGCTGCTGAAGGTGGTGTCCATCTTTGGCAACACAGGAGAGGGAAAATCTCACACGCTGAACCACACGTTCTTCATGGGCAGAGAAGTATTCAAAACTTCCCCCGCACAAGAGTCCTGTACGGTGGGGGTCTGGGCGGCGTTTGACCCCTTCCGTAACGTAGTGGTCATCGACACGGAGGGGCTGCTCGGGAACAGCTCCAAGCAGGGCCAGAGGACCCGCCTCTTGCTCAAGGTGCTCGCCATCTCCGACCTCATCATCTACCGCACCCACGCTGACCGGCTCCACGACGACCTCTTCAAGTTCCTCGGGGATGCCTCGGATGCTTACCTGAAGCATTTCACCAAGGAACTGAAAGCCTCCACCGCTCGCTGTGGTCTGGACGTCCCTCTGTCCAGCTTGGGCCCTGCCGTGGTCATCTTCCATGAAACAGTCCACACTAAGCTGCTCGGTTCAGGTAGATTATCTTAACACTTCTGTTACTCTCAGGGTGCACTGGTAAAGGGGGAGGGTCATTACTTCTTCTGTAACACAAGTCAAAGCTGTAAACAGAATTTAATTGAACTATCTAAACAATACCTTGTATAGGTCTGCGTCCCCGTAAGAGACGAGGGGCGGGGCCTTTAGAGTAAACTAAGTTTTAAGCTCTGCAGATAGTTTCAGCCTGAGCAAATGTTGGCCTCCAGCCTGTTTCTACATCACTGAAGCCAACACTCTTCATCTGATTGTTTTTGTGAAATGTGGAAGCAATATTTGGACTCAAAAGAAAACTGTGCATAATGTTTAGAGGTAAAACACGCCACTGTTGTCGCTTGACACTTGAAATAAATTGCCAATACGCATTCAAAATATGGTAGTCTTTGGAGGGTAAAAGTGCACATGATCTGTAGTAACTAAAATAGGATGGAACAGAAGATGATGCTGATATCAAGCCCCGGGCAAAAAATAGATTAAATAATAAATTTGTCGTCACAGTAGCAGGACCAATAAACTAAACACACAAGAATAAAATATAAAATATAAAAAACAGGGATGAAAGATATAGATGTATACAAGTAAAATATAAAATACAAAATGAAGTGTATATGTATAAATGTCATGTATTTGCTCATAGATTATTAAGTATGTGTTTTCTGGGAGTGATGGCTGATACTGAAGTGTCTTGACACTTACATTTTTTTCTCACATATCATTGGTACAATGAAGCACGGTATTTTAAGAATAATGTTATATGTCTGATGCAACTGCTGAATGTTGTCTGTACGTTCAGATGACACTCTAGTAACCTCTGTGTCTGTGTCTTGTTTTAGATAAGTTGGAGTCAGTAGACCGGCTGCTGTCGGAGCGCTTCAAGAAGCTGTCCCGTTTCCCGGAGGCCTTCAGCTCTGTGCAGTACTGGGGCACGCAGACCCTCAGCCCCCCAACAGACTTCCGTGGCCTGCAGAATAAGCTGGAGCAACTCCTGGATAACAACGCCACCCGTTCCCCACGCACCCCTGTGGTCATCTTCAAAGCCCTGCAGGTAGAGATGTACACAGTCTGACCCTCAGCCGGCCTCTGGCCTGCTCCTGACTGGCTGGTCGTAGTTATAAACACACATTGAACTGAACTGATGCATCATTTGCTGATAATTATAAACTGTTTCCTGAATTCAGATAAAGATGTGTTTAAATCAGCTCAGCTTCTGTTACTGTTCATGAAATGCTTTATTCTGTTTTGATTAAATGCCACAGTGTAGTGTGGAGGTGAAACACTTGGTTTCTTCTGGGTTTGGGTCTAGCTCATTTCTGCTGTTCCTTGATTCTCTTCCAGGCATTGAGTGAGCGCTTCAATGGAGAAATTACAGGGGAGCTTGTAGCCCACAGCTGCTTCTTTCCAGATGAGTACTTCACCTGCTCCAGTCTGTGCCTCAGCTGTGGGTCAGTACCGTTCTCCCTTATTCGAGAAATGATAGCCATTATAACTTCCACTTTGACCCTTTGCCCTTCTGATTGTTATTAACATTCTGGAGTTTTACTTTACTCCCAGAACCGGCTGCAAGAACTGCATGAATCACTTAGAGGAAGCAGTGTGCCATGAGGCGAAGCATCGTTGTCGTTATTCCGTTCAGTATGATAATCGCATTTACACCTGTAAGGTAAGCACAGTTGCTCACCTCCATCACTTAGCTCGAACTAATAGGTCTCTCGATCCGCGTGACTATAATTACTCTTGTTCCATGAAAGAGGAGAATAATGTCATTGTGTGTTGCATCACTTTAGGCTTGCTATGAAGGGGGAAAGGAAATGGTCGTCATCCCTAAGACCTCCGCCTCCTCAGACTCCCCGTGGATGGGCCTCGCCAAATACGCCTGGTCTGGGTGAGGAGCCGCTGAATGACCTTATGTTGCCTTTTTAAGAGCCTAGTTTGAGTTCTGGTGTGCCGAACTCGGTGAACGAATTGTGATGCCTCAGATGCCAACATTTATTTTATTTTCTCAGAGACTTGTACATTTATGTGTCTTCTGTATTTTAAGGTACGTCATTGAATGCCCCAACTGTGGAGTGATTTATCGGAGCCGTCAATTCTGGTATGGGAATCAGGACCCTGTGGACACAGTTGTCCGCACTGAGATCCAGCATGTATGGCCAGGGGTGAGACCAACACGCTATTTAATTTGTTATCATGCTGCCTTAATTCAATTCAGTTTATTTTGTATAGCCCATTATCTCAAATTACAAATTTGCCTCAGAGTGCTTTACAATCTGTACCCATCAGACATCCCTAATTGTCTGTAATCATACAGACCTAGAATTATGTCTCGGGATAACCATTCATCATTCATCTGTCTTCCTTCTGCAGTCGGATGGCTTTTTAAAGGACAATAGCAATGCAGCGCAGCGTCTTCTGGATGGAGTCAACCTCGTGGCCCAGTCTGTGTCAGAGCTCAGTGTCAAGCCGGCCAAGGCCGTCACCTCCTGGCTGACGGATCAGATCGCCCCGGCCTACTGGAAACCCAACTCCCTCATCTCGGTGAGCGACACACAGCCCCTCCCTCTGCCACCAACCGCCAACAGTCAACACTTTCCTGTCTGCAGCTATGTTTACTGTCTGTGTTCATCTGTGCCTGTTACGCAATACATGTCTGCAGGTCACAAGATACAACTTTGATAAAGTCAGATTGCTTTCCTCTTGCTTTTGGTCAATAAAGGTTCTGTTGTTGTTGTTTTTCTCTTGTACAAGGTGTGCCATAAGTGTCGCACAGTCTTCCAGGACAACGACACCAAGCATCACTGCCGTGCCTGTGGGGAGGGCTACTGCGACGGATGCTCTTCCAAAGCTGCGCCCGTCCCGGAGAGGGGCTGGGGTCTCGCCCCCGTCAGAGTCTGTGACCTCTGCTTCGAGCAGAGAGCTTCACACGCAGGTACACGCTCACTCAACAGTGCCAATTGTTTTTCGATCTTCCTCTTCTTCGTGCGACGCAGCCGAGTAACATTTGGTCGAGCGGTGCTTGAGAAAAGCTATTTTCTCTATGCAGAGCTGCTTGAGGCCGAGCTGGAGGAGGAAGAAGGTGGGACCCTGGCCAGGAAGGTTGGGGAAGCAGTCACCAACACTATTGGGGTCGTGGTCACTGCTATTGACATCCCACTTGGTGAGTGTTGCCCTAAACAAAACCTAAAGAGGAGTGTTGCGTAACAGGAATACTGACCCCAGTAAATATGAGTAAAGGGATATAATGCCCTCTGCTGGCAGAGGTGAAAGCTGCTTATTTACAAAAGAATAGGCCTTGTTTCTAGTTTGAACTCTCAAATATTATGCAGGGATCTGACTGGCAAAGCCTCCCTGATGGAGTATGGGATGTCCTGATGGCCTACTGGAGCGTTTATAATTACTAAAAGCCCACAGTGCAAACCAGCCTTGTGTGTTCTGCTGTTATGGAGAAGACTCAGATAAATTATATGTTTTATCAGAGAGATGTTCAAAAACTGAATTTGCATTTATTAGTAACGTATTCTTGCCAATAAAAGGTTTTATAGACTACACATTTAAAATCATCTGACACAGATGCCTGCTACAGAAACTAAAACGGCCTTCTTCAATCTCTTGTGGACACATCAGTGGAAGTGCTTCCATATAAAGTGCTCTGTTCAACTCTTCTATTAATTGTTGGTCTTCTTGCACAGGCCAGAGAGATGATCTGTGAGCCTGTTTATTCTTCTTTTCGTTAACGATCCATAAACTCACCTTTGCTGCTTATGTCTTGAGTCAATACTATGAATGGATTGAGGTATCGTGACGATGCATACATAAAGAGTTATCATACACTGTGTAGTTGTCTGGATCAGTCACTCTATGCACAAATTGTTGTACAACATTGTTTGCCATTATGACGCATTTCTGTCCAGATGATCCAAACCCTTAAAGCCTGGACCAGAATAAACGCTGTACTCGCAGTACACGTCAAAGCCCTTATGCTCCCCCGGGTGGTTTTCACGCATGCCGTAAACATATTTTGAGTAAATATCTTTTCATCCAAAGCATTAGTGGTATGATTATTAATGTATATTGGGCCGATGAATAAGACTCCATGCCTACACTGACTGGTAAAGGGGATATATGAATGTGAGTTTGATACTTTGAGATGCTTTTTAAAACTTGTCTATCCATCACCAGACCAAATATAAACCAGAGTACGGTCGGCTCCAATCACAGATAATTACATACTTCCAAATCTTGTATCGATGTTTCCATGGATACTCCAACCAAGTAGACGAAGGCTTGAGGTTATGGTGCACTTCATACGGTAGTGGAGAAAATAAGCATGGATGAAGCTTAAATGAAGCCACGGTAATTGAACAGTCTTAGTATTATAATTACAGTATGTGACTGCACCTCCAAATTAAAGAAATAGCTCAACAATTTGGGGAATTTATGGTTTATGGGGAGGTTAGGTGCCGGACTTCTGGATTTCTTGGCCGGGAGTAGTTGCCAGGCAACCAGCAGAGATTTCAGGAAGTCATTGCATCCTGCCAAGAAAATGTCCAGGACATAACCCCCCGCTAAACGACATCTCGCCACTATTACGGATTAAACAAGCAAGAAAGGACATTAATTACTTTGGATATTGATAACCTGATATTCCCCGCATTATATCAGATTGGGTTATTCATCAATGCCCTTTATAAGGAGGTAAATATAATGTTGTTCTCGGTCTTCTCAGCATGTCCAAAACGGTCGAGCGGTTTCTCTAAATGTCAGCACCCTGAAGTGACTTAAAGTTCCCACCATGTGTTTATCAAATGCAACAGGGTCACCGTACCCCCCACCTGACACCTGTGCTCACGTTACGCCTTGCCCCGCAGGCCTGGTGAAAGATGCCGCTCGTCCTGCCTACTGGGTGCCGGACCAGGACATCCTGTCCTGCCATAACTGCGAGCGCGAGTTCTCTGCCAAGCTGTCCAAGCACCACTGCCGCGCCTGCGGCCAGGGGGTGTGCGGCGACTGCTCCTCGGAGCGGCGGCCGGTGCCGTCGCGGGGCTGGGACCACCCTGTGCGGGTCTGCGCCAGCTGCCACCAGAAACCCGGGGACCTTTAACAACGGGAGGCCTTCCTTCCTCAGAGCGCCGGAGAGAACCGTTCACTCGCTCAGCTCGCAGTCTGCCACTGCTTTACCTCCGTCAACGTAAAGGTTCTGTCTTGTTTCTGTGGAAAGGAAGTGTTTAGGCGTGCGTAGAGGACGTTTAGCAGAGTTCCCGTGGCCTTCGTAGAACAGCCGGAACATGTGAGTTACTTGACTGAGTGCGAAAACTCCCTTTCCACTCTGATTACTCAGAGGGAATATTTTGATTCTCATCGACACGAGTCCCTGATTTTGCGTTAAATTAGGCTTTTGAGCTATTTTTCTACTATCAGAAAATATATAAAAAAATGTATCATTTAACGAGTATTAGTTGGTTGAGAACCCTGTGGGGTTGGTCTTATTAGTTTTCAGCTATTCTTATTATTGAGCATTGTTTTTCTGATGTCGCACGTGTAATGGCAATGAGGTATTTTATATCCGTGCAGGTATAACTGCAGGTTCCATCGCATGTTGTATTACATCATTTTAGTTTTTGCACTAAGCCTTTTTTACAGCTGTTATAGGCTGTCGCTTACCGTGGCCAAAATCCAGATATCCAGATGATCAACGAGCCCCAAACTGAGTTGAAATGTCCCCCAGTAGTTCTAGATTGTGGATATCTGGTGTGCCAAATATCATTCAGGTCACTGTGTCTGTGCTGGTATGAAGTTTAGGTTGTATCATGTAATTTGTGGATGTATGAATATAGAACTATGTTGGAGGAGTGTGAATTGAGGCAAAACAATTATTTATGTATTTGAGATATTGAAAAGATGTAACACTCTGGCATGCATGACAGTCTGAGAGATCCATGGCCTTTCACTTGTTCAGAGTATCGGTCTCTGAATGAACCTCACAATCTCTTTTATCAAGCAGCAGTTCAGTTCTCCCATGTTACAAAATGTATGTATTTCATATTTAAATTTGTATTGTGACACCTTGATCTTTCTGAATATGTACAGTTGTTTGTATGGACAATGTTTTGCAGATCTGAAGAGTATACAAACTCGTCTTCAAAGCAGCAGAACACGTTACACCCGCGTCTCCGTCGACACAGACTGATCAGGACGACACATTTTAGTTGCGTTTGAGCTCTTCACAGCTAGTTTTTCCGTTATTCATAATGTATATTTTCCTTTTTTGTTTGACATTAATTACTGTTTGGATATTTATATACTTTGTAGGGACTGTATGCAAACCCACTCTTTTTCGTGTATAGTTTTTGTCCTTTGTTTTTCAGCATTACGCGGAAGAACTTGATGCTCGATTGTGGCAATGATGAGATATTGAACCATATTTAGTGACTGAGAGCTTTACATGTGGATATCATACTAAGCACAAGGTGATGCCTTTAACACATATGCTTGTATTGTGGTGTTAAACAATAGGTAAAAAGGGTTCTGTCAATTGTAAAAGCTTTGTAGATAAAGTGAATTCTCCCGCTGCTTCTAGCTTTGAACTTTTTGGTTTTGATGTCTGATGAGAAAATGTTATGTCTGCCTTGTCTGAAAATAGATGTATCTGTCTGAATGTTGCAACACACACACACACACACACACACACACACACACACACACACACACACACACACACACACACACACACACACACACACACACACACACACACTCATTGAAGGTGCTAATATTGCACAGAATAGGACATACGTCATGTCACTTGTTCTGGAGTTCATTCCCGTGCAAATTATGCAGTCGTTTGCTGCAGGTATGCTTTTTATCTTGCACTGTCCAGTTCTTTTTTTCTTAATTAGGTTGGATACCGTCGTCGACACTTCTCACCTTCACACTACAAATCAAGCAGGAATGATTGGTACAATTTAAACAATGATGTGTGGATAGAAAATTGTAAGATTTGCACAAAATTAAAGTTGTATCAGCTCCCATCACTCATAATCTGGATTTGCCTCTGTCTTCAGTGTGTGTGAGTTTAAATATGCCCACTTAGTGTACTTCATGTGGGAGGAATAGAGCGTGTGCACAACTGTGTATTGTGAGCCTGGCTTCCACTCCTTTCCAACACGGCCGCTTCAGATACAGTGCGGGGAAAGTATTTGCTTGGTTCTTATTGATGGTGATAAATGATTTAGAATTATTTTAATAAATAATTAATGACAAGCTTCCATGTTGATATTCTGTGCCACTTGCGCTGCATGTTTTCATCACGAAGGAATTTCACTTGATCCATATCCAAGCTGCAGTGAGAGTCTCTTTAAAAGTGCTGTTATTTAGTTGTGTAGAATACAAATACAAGGGAAAACCCTTTAAAATTATTTTTGACAGTTTACCCCGTAAAGCCACGCCCCATCCGCGTATGCTGCACATGTATTGGTCCACGATTTCACCCCGCGCTCCCATTGGCCCATTCCTGTAGGTTTCCCTCAGAACTGCAAGACGCCGATATTGCGTTACATTGTAGCAAAATGGCGGCTGTCATTCAGAATCCACTAAAAGCGTAAGTAATTAAAGACATTTAGGACATTGTGACTAATTACTTTGTTGCCAACTTGTACATTACGACTGTCTGCTCCTGCATGTGTTTTTCAGCCGTGTGCATATGACAGATTAAGCTGTCCAAATTAATTTGTGTGTACTTCTTGCAATGCAAAGTAGCCTCGCATAGTTCTTTTATTCCACAGGATTTAAACATTTAGTCTTTAACATGTGCGCTCGGCCGACTGGCATTCGGACCGCACAAGAGGAGCTTCTCCTCCACACGGCTTCAACACGAGAGAGTGTCGTCTTTCCTGGGCTATACATTTATTTTAAAACTGTCGACAACGTGCCTTTGCGCTGCACCGAATAATTGAAAGCCGATTTTCTTCGTGCTCGGCTGGGCATAGCAAGGGGGGGAAAGCATCTGACGTTACGAAAGTCGTCTGTAGTTGGTTGGGAATTGTGGACATGTCAACTTTGGCTCCTCCGAGCGCAGACATGGTCAGGACCCGGTGAAGCAAGGGAGGAGGCATTTTGTATTTGCATGCTTGCTGGCGAGATCGACTAAAGTGACAGCAATTTGAGTCCGCCGTGGTAAATCGCTTGTCACTCCGAGCTCGAATAGCCGGCTCTTTCGTCTTTTGTATCCTTCAACTTCAAAGAAATGCTCCACCTTTTTCTCCATTCCTCCCTTTGTTCCACTGTATTGTTTCCACCAATTCCACTCGTTAGCGTGTTACTGTAAGTTAGACACCGCCTCCTGCCTCATGCCGTTTTTTATTTTATTTTATTTTTTACATTTACTCTCACTCACATTATTGTTTGCGTTTGTTGTCATGCACATTCAATCGGACGCGAGCAAAGTGTTCAACCTGTATTGCTGTGTTATCATCATCATCGTCATCATCATCACGTCTCGCTGGGACTGTGGAGGTAGAGCAGCCGCTCCACTGTTCCTTTAAGTGGAGGAGTGCTGGAGATTAGCTTGGTCCAGGATCCTGGGCCCATCTGTCAGAGAGATGCTCCGACTGAGAGGAAGTGTTGGGCACAAGCAGGAGAACCATCT
Source organism: Liparis tanakae (assembly GCA_036178185.1). NCBI lineage: Eukaryota > Metazoa > Chordata > Actinopteri > Perciformes > Liparidae > Liparis > Liparis tanakae. The sequence goes on from CM070093.1 coordinate 9,338,423, forward strand.
GCTCCTCCACGGAGGTGTACCCTGGCACCTGTGTGGACTCTAAGCACAGGCAGTGGACCACACGCCACCCACACTGCTGTACATTGTTGTTATGCCATTGTTACTACACCTATGGGGACACATACAGCTTTATTATTAGCATTGTTGAAACTCGATTGTGCATTTAAAACTATTTATTTCCCTTAGAAATTGACATTTTTTTGCAGAGAATGATTCTAGTTCCTTGTAGTAACCTAACCCAACTTGTGTTTAGCCAGTCAACACTGCTGTTCCATCTCGGGGACACGTTAGCATTCTGATGTGGAATGTCTCCTTGCTATAAACTGTGCTTAATGAAGTGTTTCGGCGTGCTATAATTAGCCTCGGTCTCGGGTTTCTGACTTCATTTCACACATTTGTCAGATTATAATTAGTCACACTTGACACTAATTGGATGTCGCTCCTGTGGATCATTTTGACCTTTTTTTTGTATTAAGATGATTTACTTCAGGGAAATAAAACGCTGGTTTGACTTTGTTGTAGAGTGACAGATGAAGATCCGGCGTGCAAGCCCGTGCACGCCTGTTTGAGGTCGGTCCCTCCTGAGCATGGGAGGACAGTAATCTCCAGAATCTGCTGATTAAAATGGAGTCTGGAATATTTGATTAAAAAAAAGAGGCTTGCAAAGCTGCTCATTAAAATTTTAGCCACAGCTGGAGTTGGACACACCTCCCAGCCTCAGCTCTCCTGACATTACCCTCGGAGCGCCTTCCCTATTCGTCAACCACCTCGTCATTGGAGCCGAGTCGACTCCGAGTGAGCCGGGCCTGTTGTTTACTGGCACTACAGTGTGGAGGTGTATGGTCTGGCTTCACTCCTGCCCTCACCCAGACTCTGTGCTTCTAATTGGTGTAATCAGCGGTTGTTGTCAGGATGCAGTTGCTCTGTAGGACCTCCTTCTCTTCCCCCTCCTCCTCTTCCCCCTCTTCCTCCTCCTCCCCCTCTCTTGTTATGTTGTGGCTCTGGCTTCCTGTGCAGGAGCAGTGCACCTGCACATTTGAGAGACCTCCTGTAAAGAGCTGAAGTCGTGTTTGTAGATTAGATTCCTCATATTCTTCCCGCCAGATCTCTTGAATCCTGCAGGACCTTGTTGAAGCAGACACTGGCGTTTATTCACTCCTGTCATGGTCCTTTTGTCTGAGCTACTCTACTGCAGAGTGAAGTTTGTCGTCATGTATGCAAAGTGAGTGTTGACACACGCTCACATTACTGTCGCGGCCATGTGACACGGAGAACCGTTGACGCGAACACGCTGATAGCGGAGGCCCCACTGGCCACGAGATTTACTTTTGTTCCTCGCCCTCATGCACGCTCGCCTCCTCTACTCAGCTGGAAGATACCGAGGATGTGGGGCGCATACCTCGGAGGCAGCTCTTCAAGCCCGACAACAGAGCTACATTTTACAGGCTGTCTGGTTCATTACAGCTTGTATTTACATTATCATTTCTATCAGTTTTGGTGGAACTGGATTCACAAAAGTAATTGTTGTGATCAGGGAACAAAAAACAAACAATGGTGCAAGAAATGAGCATTCAAGCAATCGGACGGTTGGTGCTCAAACCAAGAGATTACCTAATCCTGTCGTTCTGGACTTGGGTTCTGGACCGTTCAGGCGGTTTCAAGATGAATTTAAGGGGTTTATTTGACAAAGAGGAACGCCGAGTAACATTTCTGCTACACAATGTTCTCCTGATTTATTGATTTTTGATCGTTCTCAAATCTTTTTATTTATTAATTAAAAAAAAAATTACTGGAAGTCAACATGGTTTTGTCTTAAGAGCGCAAGAAGGTTGGGGATCTAAAACCTCTGCATCCAAAAGTGAAACTGCATCTGAAATGATGGTAATAATCCTTCATTGTACAGGAAATCTGTGCGCACATCGATAGCAAGTACAGTAGGTACATGCTGCACAACATCTGGAGAATACGACCTCTTCTTACCCAGAAGGCAGCGCAGGTTCTGGTCCAGGCTCTGGTCATTTCGCGCCTCGACTACTGCAACTCCCTTCTGGCTAGTCTACCTGCTAAGGCCATCCGGCCTCTGCAGCTCATCCAGAATGCAGCAGCTCGACTGGTCTTCAGCCTCCCGAAATTCACCCACACCACTCCGCTCCTCCGCTCTCTTCACTGGCTACCGGTGGAGCAGCATCCGCTTCAAAACATTGGTTCTGGCGTACCGTGCTCTGAACGGATCGGACCCCGTCTACATCCGGGATGTGGTCACACCGTACACCCCGGCACGTTCGCTCCGCTCGGCAACAGCCAACCGACTTGTGACTCCGTCACCTCGAGCTAACCACTCTACATCCAGACTGTTTGCTGTCCTGTTCCTCAGTGGTGGAACCAGCTCCCCACTGACATCAGGACAGCAGAAAGTCTCTACATCTTCCGCCGAAAATTGAAAACGCACCTTTTCCGACTATATCTAGATTAAACACGGACTTACACTTTGGTAGCACTTGAATGTCTCTTATTATGGTACTTTTGTAGTTTGACTATGATGAGGAAATGTTACTTTCTGTATTCTTGTTGTTCTTAGTTTGTACTCTAGGTTGAAATGCACTTATTGTAAGTCGCTTTGGATAAAAGTGTCTGCTAAATGACATGTCATGTAATGTAAAAACAGGAAGCCGGTCTGTAAACACTGCTGCATGTTTAGAGACGGTTTGAGTAAAACTTTGACTGTTTGCCTTTTTTGTTTTCCTCTTCCAAGTAAGGAGTGGTTACAAATCTGTATGATTGTCAGATTACTTGTTTTTAGACTTAATTTAACCCAGAATGTCAGATTAGTGATAATCCCCAATTTCATAGAATTATTATTAACCACTTCAATGTCTTCGATTTCAAAAGTGTGTATGTGTGTGTGTGTGTGTGTGTCACTCTCTCCCCTCGTGTGTGTGTGTGTGTGTCTCTCTCTCTCCCCTCCTGTGTAGTCGGATGTGTGTGTAGTCGGATGTGTGTGTCTCGTCACTCATTGCACGTGTCAGAAAGATCTCTCACCAAAAGCGGAGCACCTGCTCTGCTCGGGGCAGCGGCGCTGTGATGGAGAGCGTGTCGATGCACAGGGCGCCCTCCTGAAGACGTGCACCACGTATTGTTCTCCCTCCGTCCATCCAAGCATCGCACATGTATTTCACTTCAGGCGGCACTCTACAGCTGCTCTGCTTTTAGCAAACGGAAACGTCACACTGCGTCTCATCAAAGCTGCGTATCGATATCAGGGGAGAGCAGTGAGGCAAACACGTTGGTTTAATGGGGATATGCATGATTTTCATATATATATATATATATATATATATATATATATATATATATATATATATATATATATATATATATATATATACTTGTTTTTAAAAGAAATTATTGCGCAAGCTCCTGGTGAAGATATCCAACGTCTGCATGTGTGTGTTCAGCTTTGTGGCCAATCTGTTTTGAGTCACTCCCAGTGGGATTCCTGTTGTAAACATTCCTGCTTCTTTTTAAGGGAACACAAGGAAGGAAAAACAAAGTCCGGTGGTCATTAGTCATCATCTGTTGGCTTGTAACCTCTTTTTATCACCATCTTGCCTTTTTGAACTCCGTCGTCTTTTTATTTACAGTTCTCTGTCCTCTTGCGCTCACATTTCCCCCTCTTCCCTGCTCTGGCTCTGTACCTGCGAGTGTTTACTCTTCGCAGTCACGCTGACACGAGGCCCCGTGTCTCCCAGAAGCCTCACACACTGTGGCTTTGTCCGGACCGCAGAGCAGTGGGCTTTGTGCGGGACGGCATTCCTAACATGGTTGTTGTTTATCTGCTGGACGTTGTCTCGCAGAGAGAGAGAGAGAGAGAGAGAGAGAGAGAGAGAGAGAGAGAGAGAGAGAGAGAGAGAGAGAGAGAGGAGAGAGAGAGAGAGGAGAGAGAGAGAGAGAGAGAGAGAGAGAGAGAGAGAGAGAGAGAGAGAGAGAGAGAGAGAGAGAGAGAGAGAGAGAGAGAGAGAGAGAGAGAGAGAGAGAGAGAGAGAGAGAGAGAGAGAGAGAGAGAGAGAGAGAGAGAGAGAGAGAGAGAGAGAGAGAGAGAGAGAGAGAGAGAGAGAGAGAGAGAGAGAGAGAGAGAGAGAGAGAGAGAGAGAGAGAGAGAGAGAGAGAGAGAGAGAGAGAGGACATGCAGATCAACAAGAGCTCTCGTGTACAGAACATGTCCTGATGAAAGAGATAGAGTCCTGGGATGAGAGCGAGCCTCCTCTAGCTGTAAGATCCCAGGCTCGACTTGCAGCTCATTAAGTTTCAGTTCAAAATGGCCGTCTTCCTAATGTAATTGAGAACACGTGGAGGAAGTTCATTACGCGGACGTGTTCCTGCATGGAGCCCCGGTAGCTCTGACTCGCCCTGCTGCCCCTTACGATATACAGACGCTGGAAATCACGTACAAAGTGTCTCGCCGTGATTTCCGAGCTGCAGCGTTTACCCCCATCTTTGATGGAGTCGAATTAGAAGCTGCCCTTGTGCTCGGCACTCTACTGAGATTAATTAAGTAGGCTAATTACCATACCGGGCGTGTGGCAAGCGATTGAGGGCTTGCATGTGAAATGCCCCCCCCCCCCCCCCCTTTCACTCTGAATATTAACATTGAAACCCTGAGGGACTGCCAAAATCTCCGTAGTGCTCAGGAAAGGAACTGAAGCGGGAGAGTCTTCGCTGCTCGGAGGAGTGACTTTGAATCGGAGAGCAGATCCCAAGTGTTCGTGGCGTAACTCTCAGCCGCTCTAGAAGGAGATCAAAGAGCCCACAGAGGTCAGAATATGTTTAACCTAAAGGGTGGCAGCAGGGTTGTCACTGGGTTGCGTTGTTTTTTTCTGTCCACAAATTATTCCTGAGGATCGAGGAGCCCCACTGCCGGTTTGAGGCGTGCGTTGAACAAGACGGAAGTTTTAACAGACGTTAACGGCATTATTTGGGTAATTTGGGTTTCTAAGAGATCCAAATCTTGTCGCTGTCTCGGCTCGCTGATTTAACGATCTGCAGCCAGAACATTAACGGGCCGTTATTGAGGCGGCATACATTAAAAAAGCTCATCTGCACTCCAGAGACACTGAGTGTGATCATGTTATGGTTGTTCTTCTGGTTATTCTTCAAACTGTTGTGTTAACCACAACGTCCGGTGTCACTGACCTCTGCTGCTGCTGTGTTCTGCCCTGCAGATTGGGTGACCAGTTCTACAAGGACGCCATTGAGCAGTGCCGCAGTTACAATGCTCGCCTGTGTGCTGAGCGCAGCGTCCGGCTGCCATTCCTGGACTCGCAAACCGGCGTGGCCCAGAACAACTGTTACATCTGGATGGAACGACATCACCGCAGCCCCGGTGGGTAAACACACACGCACACACACACACACACACACACACACACACACACACACACACACGTGTTTGTGTTTGATTCATTTAGCTTCATCTGCATTGTTTAAAGCTATTAATTAGGGTTGCAAATAATTATTTTCATTATTGAATAATCTGCTGATTACAGTCGATCCTTAAGTTGATTTACTGTTGGACAATAGTACATCTTAACGAAGCCCAAGGTGACGTCTTCAAACGGCTACATTTGTTCAAGCGACAGGCCAAGCCCAAAATATATTCAACCCATAATGACAATAAAACTAATTCATATTTTGTAAGCTACTAAATTGGGTTCAAGCGGCCTCTGTCTTAATCTCAGCGATGCCTTTTATAAATTACAGTTTTAACAATCTCACGACATATATCTCTAACAAAACCAAATATTTACAAACGATGTATTAATGAATTTGACTGGAAGACGTGAGGATCTTCCACTCTTTTCTTCCGTTGTATCCTGAAAGGTTGATCACGTGTTTCTACATTGCAAAGATCCTGTAGCCTTTGTTTTTTAATCATTTCCCGTTTCATCAACAGGGGTCGCAGCCGGCCAGATGTACACCTACCCCGCCCGCTGCTGGAGGAAGAAGAGACGGCTGCACAACGCCACGGATACGCGCCTGGGCATCTACGGCCTCCAGCTCAGTAAGATCCCCCTAGCTCTCCCATCACCCACCCACCTCCACCTCCTCCACCTCCTCCACCTCCTCCTCCTGTGGTGATCTGGAATAATCTGGCTCAAAGCGCTTCCCTCTGTGGTCAGCGCGCGGAGTGGAGCAGAGCGGCCCGTCGTTCTTCAGAGGATGAAATGTGTCTGTGTTCATCCCGGCTGGTAAACTTGTTTTGCGAGAAGTAATTAGATTTACAGCTGCTGGGAGCAGTGAGACGGAGTTCGGCCACTGCAGACACTATTTAATAAATGTTATGGAATTAAATTTGGCCTTCTCTGGCTGCCACTTGAAACCGCTCACTCAACACATTTACCCTCTCCGCTCTACTGTCTCTCTATCAGTCAGCGCATTGGTTTGGTCTCCATCACCCTGTGTGTGTGTGTGTGTGTGTGTGTGTGTGTGTGTGTGTGTGTGTGTGTGTGTGTGTGTGTGTGTGTGATCCTGAGCTCAACACAGAACCTTCATGTCATCTTTCACAAGACTGAGCAAACCTTTGTGTTCTGATACATCACAATGATTTATTCTAAAACCATTGTCTCCATTGCTTCATGGAAAGGCAAACGTTTGGAGAGTAAGACGGAGCGAGAGGATCTGGCAAGCTTGAGAGCGAGATATGAGCCGAGCCTTTGTCTCCCAGACGCGTCCCACTGTCGCCTATTGTTTTCCAGTGAGCCGGTGCTGAGCGCGACCACAGTGGCTCTATGTGCTGTCAGCCGGCTCCCGGCGGGGGGGAACCGTACCCTGATGTAACCTGGCGGGTCTTATATGGCGCTCGTTCCGCAGCTGGCCAGAGGTGTCCGGCGCAGGGCGGCAGCCCGAGTCCGTCTCGCTGGGCTCGGCGGGCTCACTGCCGGTGTGCCGGAGACGGGGGCTGCGTGCACAATCGGCTCCCTGCTGCAGGCTGCTGGCGACGCTATTTTTAGCCCCCCCCAACTCCCGTGGGTCGGGAGGGGGAGGAGGAGGAGGGGGGGGGGGGGGTCTGTCTCGTCGCGGGGAGTTGAAAGTCAACGTGTGCAGACACAATGGTGAGGCCCTGCCTCTTTGTGGCGGGGGGGGGGGGGGTTAGAGGAGCTTATTGTAGCTGCTCCTCACGTCTATCGCCTTTCTCCCGTACCGATGCGGTCTTCTGTCGCTTCAGCACTTCGTGTTCAATATTCTGCAAATGTCTCTCTCGTGGGCGCAGTGGTAGGATGAAGGGCTGATAGAAACCTGTAGTCGGGGAGGGTGGTGGTGGGGGGGGGGGGGGGTTGAAGTGTCTCCTCTATTCAAACACCCACAAAGCAACTGGATGATCATGAAGCCGTCTGTGGGGAAGCGATTGGGTAAATAAGATCTGCAGATCCGACTGACTGTGGAAGCTTCTGTTTGCTCTGCTTTGTCGGCTCAACCTGCTTCCTCCTCCGCTGTTTGTCTGAATCCTCAGATGAACTGTTGGAGGAGATGTCGGCGTGATGTGTTCAGGTTAAAGCGATAAGCCACTTGACTACATTGTACTTCAGATTCCTGTAGACATCCTAATGTCTGCGTGGCGCATCATTACTGAGAGCTCCTTAATGACAATGCTCTCTCAGAATGATAGTAATACAGTGCTATGTAAATACGTAGGTGTGAGGATGCATTTTTTTGTTGCAGGCACTCCAACAAACCAAAATGCTTCAGCAATTTGCCATATGCCTTAATATCACATCTAGTGAGTGGAGGAGAAGAGACGTAATGTAGATTAATGCTGATGGAAAGCTGCTCTCACAGTTTAGCTCCGAAGCTGCTCGTCACAATTACAGTTCTTGATGGTGATGAAGGGAAAGAAACGGCGCACTGAAGCACAGTAACACGCCGCTGCTTTGGGATCGCTTGCTTTATACAGACTCCGTTGCTTTGATGTTCCGCCTGTGGAAACTACCGGTAGACGTGTGTTTGCATGCCCTCAAAGAACCCGGTTGTGATGTTTCCATCACGCTGCCTGTCCCCGTCTGTGTGCAGACAGCGGCCTCATAGCCAAGGATGCCTTGCCCACCCCGGGCACCACGCTGGAGGCGCTGCTGCGAGGAGAGAGTCTGGACAAGAGGAACAACTCCAAGAACGACGAGGACAGCCTGCTGGAGATCCAGGTGAGCTCCGGCCGAACCGCTCCCTGTGCGCGCGCTCGTCTGTGTTCAGAGATATCACCCAATGGATTGTGGGTCCTGGCTCTCAGCGGGGAGTGTCGCGCCCCAACTGGTTGTCAAGGCAAATGGTCCAGTTTTTCCAGCAGACCTGCAGGGCTTGTAAGCCGTTTGGACAAGTAGACTGCTTCACTTTGAATTCCCATTTTCTGATTGTTACACGTGGTAATGATGATGAGTGATGACCCGTGATGATGTGTTCAGTAGCTCTGCGCTCTGTTGTGTATACATTAGGCTTGGAGCATAATGTCTAATCTCTCCTCTTGCGACAAAGAGTTAAGATAGATGGATAGATAGATACTTTATTAATCCCCAAGGGGAAATTTGTTGTTACAGTAGCACCAATAAACTAAACACATGAGAATAAAATATACATATAAGAAACAAACAGTGACTGTGCACAAAGTGAAATATAAAATGCAATAATAAAAAAAAAAAAAAAAAAAAAAAAATATATATATATATATATATATATATATATATATATATACACACACACACAACCTATACGCAAATATAATACTGGTGACAATGACTGCAGTGTAAAATTAAATAACTATAGTTATATAATATAATTAATATCAATGTACATATTCGTTATGCTCCTGGTAATAAATAAATAAATAACTGCAATAAAGATCCTCTCAGTAGCAGTATGATCTGTGAGCATTTCAAACGTGAGTCAAAAACACAGATGGTGTGAAGAGCTTCAAATAGTGAATTGATCTCTTCTCTGTTGTTGCTGATCCGCGAGGTTCATTTCAGCAAGCTGGCGCTTTAGTCAGAGCCGAGTGTTGACGTGTCCTTCTCCCCGTCTCTCAGAGGGTTCTGGAGGCAGACGCAGCAGAAGATGCTTTCCACGATGACGACGACTATGAGGCGAACACTCCCAAGAAGAGACATCGGGGCAAAGGAAGAGTAAGTTACGCCCGCGTTACGAGTTGTCTTTGACTCTGGGTTACTGTAGGGGGATCAGTCAGGGCTCCACTGGAGGTTTAAGAAGAATTGCATCATTAGACCGTTTATTGAACAGTTATACGTAGGTAGGGTCTGTATTATACACGCCTATGGAGCTGCAGTTATATTTGCATGTGGAATGTGTCTAAAAAGTCAAATCTCCACCACTGAAGTAGAAGAGAACAGGGTAGAAGGGAATGGAGAGATTATGCTGCAAATATGGCTACTAATTTTAATAATTAAATTAATATTCAGTGGGTTTTATTTTGTGTGCATTCTATTTCTTATTTTGTAAAGCGTGTTTTATTTTCCATCTTTTCCCTGTTTTTAAGTTGCATCAATTTCCGTCTTCCCCTATTGTAAAACACTACTGTTTTATATTTATTGTATAAAAGGCACTATTGTAGATTATTATTATTATTATTGTTTTTATAATAATTATTGTTGTATTGTGTCTGTTTCCTTAGGGTCGGGGTTCAGGCCGCAAGAAGGCCGAAGTGGATGAAGACAAGCCATATGTCTGTGACAGTAAGTGAGATGCATTCTGGGACATGAGGTTCGTTCTGGTGTCGTATCTTCATTTAATGAATGTGCAACGCTGAGCTGACGATGTGAGTTTCTGTATACTCTTCTGATCTTCTTAGTTTGACTCTTACCCACTCTAACTACATTCAGGTCCCTTTTTATTGAATCTGAAATAACTGTCGTTAAAATAAAAAATGATATGTCATAACTTGTCATATCGACTATATATAGGCTATTACTCATTTAGATACTTCTTTTTTTTACATACTATTTACGATCTTTTTGACAATTTAATGACAAGCATATTTTTTCCCTTAATAACTTGTTCTAAAATAGACTTATATTCTGTCTTCTTACTTATTAGCTTTACACTGTATAACTGTATAAGTATAGAATATCCACAGATCATCGTCACGGTCTGTTGTCAGAGAGTCAACCCCCTGGAACTCATCACCAAACTTTTAAAAAATATTTATTTTAGTGCAACCAAAGGTGTCACTGTCGTCTCGATACATGCACGTTGTATGTGTATACTCTGGGTGGTGGGTGGTGGTTGTTGTGACTCTTCTTGAAAGACACATACTCATGCTGTTTTTACTTTCCCTCTTCTTTGCTTGGTATTTTCGCCATTCCAGACAGATACAAACAAAAGCAGAACTCAAAATCCTCGGCTTCAGGTACCTTGATTTGTTCTCTTTTTTTGACAGATGTCGTGCTCTGATGGTTGATGTAGCACCTATATTATCTGAAACTGAATGATGGTTATTGAGCTGTTTGTGTTTCATTTGACTGGCTATTGTAATCAGATCCTAGAGTGGCTCACCTGTGTTGGTGTCAAGCAGACATCAGACAACTTGAGTTATAACTAAAGCTCACCGAGCTGAAGGGAAGGGCTCGGCACGATCGGAGCATATTGAGGCTTTTCCCAAACACCAGACCTGCACTTAAAAACAAAGTTCTGTCTAACATATTTGTAGATACTGAAATGCAACGAGTCCTAGGAGTAGGGCTGACCCCCTGCCTTCTGTTTCAGTCTGTGCGAAGCGCTACAGGAACCGCACAGGGCTCAGCTACCACTACACCCATTCCCACCTCGCAGAGGAGGGCCGGGCGGGGGAGAGGAGCTCGGTGGCGTCCAAAGCGCCCTCTGCACAGCAGATGGACCGACACAAGCGTAAGATGTCACTCTGCTGCACCTGCACTATCCTAATTGGTTTCATCAAAGAAACCATGACTCACCATTACGTCCCACTGTGGGACTAATAAATATCTAATCTAATCTAATCTAATCTAATCTAATACTATATGTCTGTCTCATTGCTTCACTCTAGGGCTGTGCTGATTGTTGCCATTTCACTTCCAAAAAGTTTTGAATGAATGTGTTGTAATATTTAAATTTGGACTTGTTGTTTTTATTTCTTTATAATGATTTTATATTTCAACTATTTATTAGTGGCATTTTACCTTTTGAGATAGTAGCACGTGTAAGGGCTTTAAAAGCTCAAATGTTTATGACCTACTATACTCTGACTGTTTATGACGTTTTTTATAATGTACTTTCAGTATGACTTTTATTTGCTCACATGCTCATCTAATCATTAAATTATGAAGCACAAACCAGAAGTACTGGACACAAGTTTTATTTCCACACAAATCATTCTTAAAATCCTTTCTTCTGTATTGATACCAGAATACTAGTATTGTATTTCAAGAGGTTGACAAAGTCAACTGTGCCTAAAACTACGACTTCCTTTCAGGTCCGAAGGGTCCAGGTGGGACCAGTATTCCCAACAACTACTGTAATAAATGCCAGGGCTCTCTCAAGAAGACGGGTAAATCTGGGTCTCCCTACTCAACCTGCCAATGCAAAAGTGAGTACAACAATAATATACACAATACATAATTGTGATGTCCACACTGATGCTTTGAAGTGTATTGATGGGAAGAAAGGCATCACCTGTGCACTGACCGTTGCTCCGCCGTGTGCCAGCTGACCGCACAGACGAGAAGGAGGACGGGACTTTCACTGGAGCGGAGGAGCTGTTCGGCACCACCTCGGAGAGCGACACCTCCACCTTCCACGGCTTCGAGGAAGACGAGCTGGAAGAGCCCGCCGCCGCCAACAGCAACGGAATATCCAGCCGACACAGATAGAGAGCCATTTAGATATGATGATGATTTTTTTTTAATATGGAATAACCTCTAGCAAAAATCTGCTGCTTCTTTTTCAATGTTTTTTGTTTGCAGAAAGCACAAAGTGATAATTTCAGGACAGAAATGCAAGTGGTATTTTAACTACTGAACATTGTTGAATAATTTATGAACACCTTTTTTATATATATATATATATATATATATATATATATATATATATATATATATATATATATATATATATTAACTTTCAAGGCTATGAACGACTGTCAGTGTTTCTTGACAAGTGACTTGGTCTCTTTGCGTAACAGAAGATGGAGTGGGATTTTTGTTCCCGTCACTGGAGCAGAAGGAGTTATGTACACGTTATGAACAAAAAACACTGGATACATTTTAACAATTGAAAATAAGGCATCAATGACACCGTACATTTGGGAGATGATTGAATGTCATTGCAGAGCCATCCTCGAGCTACTGGCTGTTTTTGAATCAGTAGTCGGGTGTGACCGAAGGCCTCTGCTTCTGCGCTAACCCTGGATTAAACTTGTACCACAATGAAGGAATCAATGAACGGACCGCCACAGGCCACTGGACATGTTTGGAGATGAAGAAGTCTTTAAATGTAGTTTTTACAGATATAGAGGACTACATTAATGGAAGGTAGGCAAATCTTCTTCTTTCTTAATAAAGAAATGCTTGATTAGCGGTGATGTCATTATGTCTGAATTTAGTGTTGTATACGTTGTGCAGTCAGACAGATGTAGTGTTGTGAACATGGGAAACATCTGCATCGTGAGCACGTTAGCATGCTGATGCTGGCGTTTAGCTCGTGGCATATTCCCAGCCTCTGCTTGCAGCTGTAGACGGGTGTTCAGACGTATAAAGGGAGAGTCTTAACTGTTGTCTGTCCTCTGCCGTAGGAGCCCCCAGCACACCGGCATGTGGCCCAGAGGAGGGGATGACTAGTGAAGAAGAAGATTAAACTCTGGAAAAACGAAGGAGCCTTCATGTCCGTTTGGATTCGGTCCGAAAAACAACGGCCCTGAAACGGATGAACAGACGTCCACCACGTCTACAGGCCGTGTGGCCTAATTAAAGCAACTGCTCCCTTGACGATATGTATTGATCCCCTCTAAACATTTGAAATGTGAGTAGATCCAGCTTCATTTCATCCTTTCTGCACTGTGCTGAAGCTCCGCGGGGAACACTGGAGGCCTGACCGCCGGACTGTTCCCCCCCCCCCCCCCCCCCCCCCCCCCCCCGCTCCGTGACTGTGTGTCCGCCGTGTGATCCGATGTGACACCGAGACGTCGTTATCCCCATCACTGTGCCAGCCTGCCGCTTTGCACTGGAAACCAGCTCTGACAGCCATGACCCCCTCCAGCCTGATTGGACCAGTGACCCCTGACCCCCAGCCATAAACATGGTGCTCAAACCCACCACTATTACATGAAGACCTCTGGACTACTGTATTAATAACCTGACATGGACGCTAAGGTTGTTTATCTTTCTGCCTCTGTGTCCGTCTCTGCTCTCTGTTTTCCGGCCTCTGAACTCGTCACTCGAATGCGTCGCAGTAACTTTTGCCGCTTCTTCTTTTTTTCGTGCATCTTTCCTCTGTTGTAGAATATTTCTATGTTTTGATCTCTTTAAAGTTTGATTAGTATGACTTCTTGGGTTTGTTCAGACTGTATTGATACCTCTGTCCTGATCAGGTGCACAATAGCCACAACTACTCAGGCATCTTTCATTTCCTCTGCTGGTGATTGTTCAGCAACGTAGTCCTGATTCATGTGATTGTATTCCGTTAGCAAAGAGGAACAATAACGTTATAATCAACTCACACACGTGTTTTTAAATGCTGCGGTTTCGCGCTCTAGGAAAACATTGCAATAACAGGCCTGCTCTGCTTTCCCTTCAACCGTCATCCCGTCTCAGCAGATTGCGAGTGACGGCAACAAGAACCATCTCAGATTAATTTGAAAAACTGTTGTTGAGAGAGAGACAACAACTCTGCTCAGATCCACATATTTAATGAGAAGAAAACGGTAAATCAGAGTTATGTGACATTTCCGTTGAGTGCTTTGGAGGGCCTAATTGCTTTATGACATTTCGAAGGAGCTTGCAGTACTATATCAAAAAGCCTTTTAGGTCCATGGGTTGCACACACTGTGTAAGAGGTCTGTGTCCTGTGTGGTCATTTGGTATCGCTACAATGTAATAATAGCCACTCTGTTTTTTGAAGGTAACCATTAATCCCATTTGTCTAGTGTGACTTGCAGAAGTGTTTGTGCATTCAGACCGTCCTTCTTCACCTCCCTCAGGGACCCTTCACACAACAGTTTATCTCCTCTGGACAGAGAATGGATCTGAGACTTCTCAATTATCTTGTCTTCTTTTGTATGTGGTGTGTCCACAATGAAATGGGTCAATGTGTCTTTTATCTTCCAAAGTCATGCCAGTAAGTGAAAGCATGTGCTCATCAATCATAACCTGCTTAATGTTACCTGCCGCAGACGAACGGGCCTCCGGCGCGGCGCGGTTCTGAACAATAGGAGACGCTCCTAAATGCAAAAGGCCGTGACGTCTGCGTGGAGCGGTGTGTCACCAATCATTGAATAGCCTGTATACCTCGTCGAAGACACAGCAATAGGCCCCGATGCTCTGGTCGAAGCCTGCGGGGGGGCGGAGAGGGAGGATCGGGGTGGGAACGGAGCCAAGAGGAGGTGGAACGGACACGACTGGCCGTCTGTTTCATCTTCAGCTGTAAATATGAGTTGAAATGGAGAGAATGAAGAAGTCTTTGTTTGTTAAACTATTTTTATTGTTCTGAAAAAATAAAGAAAAATAATAAAGAATGAATGGTAACGTTCAATGCTGTTTTTCCTGATGAAGACCAGGGGGGTTGAAGATGCAGCCGATAGGCAGGAGCGCCCTAGACGATGCCCTCGGACCGATGGGTCGGAGGGACCCCCCGACTCTGAGCCGACGGGAAGGAAAAGACCCACTCAGTGAGTTTGTGAGAGCAGAAGTACGAACGAGACGGCTGAAGGGGCGCCGACACTTCTGATGAGGAGCTGTTGCTTCAGAAATCACAAGAACGCTAAAAGAAGCCCTTGTATGATTATTATGGTCTGTAGGTATAAAGGAGGGAGATGCTTCAAACATGGCTCAAACGTCCACTTCAAAGAGGATCTGTTGTAGATTTTGGTCTGAAGTCGACGTGACATCATACGTGACATCACGTCTGTGCCATTCTCGTGAATGTCTCAGGAATGCCTCAAACATCTTCAAGTGTGTTACAAACATCCACTTACAATTACAAAATATGTTCTCGGCCATAGTATATGCTAATTGCTAATTGTGACAATTTTGTAGAAGAATAATCATTTAAATCATTTCCACAAACATGGATGTAACTTCCAACTTGCCTGGTTGGCTGAGGCATGCAGCCAGAGGGGCACGTTTTACCATGAATCTTTTTGACTTCAAAGAACTCGTACACTCTGACTTTTATAGGACGTACTATAATATCACATTTTTATGAAGTTTCAAATCACTATGGGATTTTTATTTAATTGTAAATGTGGAAACGTACATATTTTAATATTCTGTACTATGGAATTTCATATTTGTTATTGTCACTTTTAAGACATAAAAAAATACTTTTTATTTGTATGACCAGGCAAGATGTTTTTAAACTTTAAAAGTTTTTGTATGAAATGCAATACTTTTTTGATGGCACTTTTGATGTCAAATGTTACTTTGACATTTTTATTCTTTTATATCTTTCCAACATGCGTTCGCATGATTTAGTTTTTCATCTGTGACTTTTTAGAATTTTTTTGGACATACTTTTCTATGACTTCAATTTTATAGCACAACTTGTTTTCAACATACTACACCAGGACCTTTATAGGGCAGCCCTCATGCCTTTATGACATACTGTAATATGACTTTATTTGGACATACTATACTCAGACCTATACAATGTTTTTTTCAATCTGACTGTCACTGTCATTTCTTTTGAAATAACTATATAACTTTATTTCCACATACTATCCTGGGAGCTTCCTCATGACTTACTCTGCTATTAGCATTATTTCGGCATATTATACTATGATTTTTCAACATAATACAACAGGATTAAACATACTAGTCTATGCATAAAAAAAAGAAATTTCAACATAGTCTAATGTTACTTATCATATAATACAATCTTGACTTTCTTTTGATACAGTGTACAATAATTTAAAAGGAAATACTGTACTATTTATTCCACTATAATGTTAAACTTGTTGTACTAATACATTAAAAAAAGTCACATTTATATATTACTTTTTTGACGTTATTAGAAGCACTATTTAATTACCCTTTTTCTAAGTACTATGACTTTACTACATTTTTGTGTGACTTTTTTCACATTCTTCCAAAAGATTTCACATACATGACTTTCTCTCCTGAACTTTGACCTACTATGATAGGATTTTTTTGGGACAAACTGAATTTCTTTTCAGTTACTCTATGGTGACTATTAGGCGCTTTCTCACCTCACAGATGTCCATGGATCACGAGTAAACCTGGCCGTGGCGGTGCGGCTGCCATGGTCCATCCTGATGTCTTTTACTATTAATGCTCCCGACACTGTTTTTATTATCATTATCATTAAAAATCTACTGTAGCATCTTATTAGTAGTATGCTTGTTATGTTATTATTTCTGCTATTGGTATTGCAACTACTGCTATTGTCATTTTCATTATATGTGTCATTTCTGCCATTTGGAATGACCGATGTCATTTTATGTAGTTTTGTAGTTTTTCATTTTGCACACAAATAAAATTTTAATCAAAGTGAATTATATTTGGCTTTTTACAACTAGGACTTTTTCAATATTACAGAATTCATTCGTATTTTTCGCCATTGTTTACTATAGCATGTTTCCAAATATGACTGACCTTTTTAATGAGCGATCCTTTTTCGATATATATGTGTTTTTTTTATATCATATTATGGATTTTTTCAACATAATTTAGTATTATACTTTTCCAACATACCGGTACTTAAGTATATAACTTGTTGGCCTTTTAAAACATTATGGGTTGACTTGTTTTTTTACACACTCTAGATAACTTTTTTCAAGGTACATAACATGTCTGAGTAGATTATTTCATAAATCTTTTTATTAAAATGTCCTAGTATACTGTTTTTAAAAGGTTATACAAAATATGGTAAATGTCATAAAAAGTCATAGTCGTAAAAAGTTTTAATATAGCATTTCAATTAAAATGTCATGTATGGTATAACATGTCTCGAAAACCACAACATAATATAGTACGTCATGACAAAATGAATACTATATACCTTTACACTCACATCTCGTGGATGTCGCGTAAAGCCCTTTGAGGCAAATTTGTAATTTTTGATAATACAAAATAAACTAAATTGAAAATTTAGTCTTACAATACTATGTCATTGTATAGTATGTATGACTATGCTATTAAATATGTTTTGACATACTATATTATGACTTTTCTATCACATATAATTCTTTTTACTGCATACTCTACAAAGACCTTTTAATTAATTGTTTTTACCTCATGCTTTATTATGACTTTTGTATAACACACTATACTAAGACATTTTAAAGGACTTTTTCTATGGCATCCCTTTCCAAGGCTGGTCAAACATTCCTTTATTTATTCAGGCCACCACTTTGGTCACGACTAAAATATGTCAATAACTAGATGGATTGCCCAAACATGTGTAACCGACTTCTAAGTCCATCTCAAGATGGATTCTAATAACTTTAGTGATCCCTTAATTCTCATCAGCAGGTTTAAAATGTGAATAAAAAAATATCTTACGGACAGCCTTGGCAGTGTTTTCTTGCTAACATGCTAAACTAAGATGCTGAACACGTTCTACCTTTACCTGATAAATATTCCCATGTTGGCATTTAGCTCGCACACAGCCGACGGCCTACGGCTGAACCTCTAGGCTCACGGTGCCAGTGGATAAATACTGTTACTGATGAGGAGTGCTACACAAACACATACAGACATTGTGTGTGTGGCAGTGAACAGAGAAAGAAAAGGCAAAATAAATATTCAGTTGGCGCTGAGAGCTCAACACACTATATGTACGTGTGTCAAGAAACTCATGCAAATAGTGACAACAAAAACAAACAAAAAAAACCACATCCTCACTCATTTGACAACACATGTGCAGCTGTTGGGCAAACCGCAGCAAATAGAGAACACAAAAAGGGAGCCGTGCATCAGATCTTCTGTAAGCTGGAGAGGAGACACATCAAGCTTCTTTTGTTTCATCACGCAGAGAAGCAAACAGCAACAGTGGCACGGAGGAGGTCCAGAGTTTTTTATTATTTGGTACCCAGGAGTAGATATCAGGTGCTTGAGTGTTTTGGAGTGCCGTTAGTCATCTTGCTGATTGAGGAACTAAAAGCACAAAATACCCTGAATATGTTACATGCATAGTAATGTGCCCATATTATAATAAAGTGTGCTTTTGGATAAGGACATTTTGCCAATTTACATCTACAATGCACACCGTACATAGTCATCGTGTTTGTGCTGATAACATTTGGTACATAGTTACTAATATGACCTGTTCAGTTCATTGCAACGGGTCAAATAGAAAATAAAAGGTGATACCCTCATCCAGCAGTGCAGTGGGGCCCCGTGGGGAGCGGCGAGGCCAACAGCTCCTCATACAAAGAGCTTTCCGTCTGTGTGTGAGACGTCTGCAGCCGCGGTGGAACACAAGGCCTGGACATAAAGGTCAGCACGCCGCGCCCTTGACAGTTCAAAGATTGTTCCCAGTTGCATTTCAGGGCTGAGGGTTGTTGCTCCAGTTCAGGGCGATTCCTTGTCTGTGAGTCTTTGGAGGACCAAACCACCTTCCCCCGTCTCCATTATGGCCCAATAGCATGCACCATTTCCCCCATAGTCATTACAGCACACGACACATATTAGACGGAGAGTCACAGCAGACAGTTTGCCAAACTGAAGTGGGAAGGTTTCGTTGTTTTGACAAAAACAAAAGATGAGATATTCATGCAGTAAAAAAAAGCTACAAAACATACATGATCCCATATTGGGCTGCAGGCCTTGTAATGTATCCGCGATCGGAGGACAACGAGGTTTGACATCATGGATTCTGACAATATAAAAACTGTTTACTACAGTGTTATAACACTCTGTTGCTGGTCCGGTGGTTAAACCACCACTAGATGGACCCGTGGCACTGGAAACGTTAAAGCCCACACTGGAAGCCACCAGAGTGTGGATGCTGTGTCACATGTGACTGTGCAGCTAGAACTGTGACTAAAGTAAGAGGTCAAATCACTGACTCACACAGCATGCGGTCATGTTTGGGTCTCAGTTATTCACACAGACTTTTGGAATTAACTCATTTGACTGAGCCAAAAATGTTTGGAATTTAAAGAGTAAATGTTCAGTAAAAACAATTTGCCAACTGGATTGAATTAATCTTTTACATAAGTCTCATTAGGAATCATTGTTGTACAAACAACACATCCTCAACAAAGACATTTAAATGAAACATGCAGCGGTGCTGTGGTAATGCTACATTAAGCCCTTATGCCAGATTCTGGAATGTAATGAAGCATGAAAAGTTGTATCTTCAGAAGTCTCTATTGTAGATGTTGTTGAATAAAACAAAGTTGTGTTACGGATTGCTGCCAAAACACAATTTAAACGACATGTCATATGCTTTATAATGAACAGATAAAATATAACCTTTAAGGATATAAAAAGGATATATTTCCCCCAAAAAAGAAAAAGGTGCACTTCATTTATTGCTGTGTGCCTTGTGAGTACAGAGACATTTGCAAAATACTGTTGATTTGTATCTGTCATATGCCTCTTTGACCTTGACCTCTTTGACCTCTTTGACCTCCATGGCCCTAGCTGTTTAGGAAAACTAGTCAACTCATTGCAATTCAAATGCTGCGGCAAATAGCTCTGAAATGTAGTTTCTGTGAAAGAATATTGGTGCAACACCACAGATGTGCTTTTAACATACAATAAACATGTATATAAAACAAAAAAACGATACAAACGTGAACAAAGAGCCTAACAGCTAGTTTGCTGACTACGTGATCAAAAGAGGGCGGCCCTCGTCTGGATGTGCTTATTCTGAATGCTGCATGCCATGTGGTGTGTTGGCTAAAGTTCTCCTGGTCAGCAATGTCTGTCACTCAGTGGTTCTGTTCGGGGCGGTTCCCCTGGCAAGCCCAGTGCTGCGCTACCAGTATGGCCGCAGTCCTGGGATCAGTGTGTGAGAGCCTCCCCAGCAGCCCGGGCCCGCCCGGCGCCGCTGTCCAGGCCCATGCCCCCCCCCCCCCCCCCAACAGGGCGTGGCTGTGCAGCACAGGCTGTGTCAGGATGACTGCATCAGGCCCGTCAGGCGCTTCCCCGTCAAAGACTTGCCCTAGAAGGTCAAATGAAAAACATGTGACTAGACTGAGATGCTGGAAGGACAAGTACCTAGAGAATCATCAAAATCCCAACAAGGTGCTTAAAAAGAAAAATCGAAAATGCTTGGTTGGAAGCATTCATGTGACTAGCGTGTTATCTTTTTTCACAAAACACACATCCTATTAAAAGTGAAACGAGCCACAATCGAGTGTAATATGGTTATCGTTGCAAAAGCCACTGATAATGAGGCAGCCAGTGTGGTTTGTGAGATGAGCAGCCCCGGCTCCAGAGGACTTACCACACTGCGGGTGAACTTCTCCAAGGAGGTGCGGCGGCCCTGTTCAGTGTCTGCTGGCTGCTGCTTTGGGAGGGGGGGGAAGCAGGGTGAGTGTTTGGGTCAGGTACGGGTGTTGTAGGGGGGGTGAAGTCGTTAGTGAGGGGGAAAGGGGCCAAGCGTTGCAAAGAATGAGGCCCGAGGACATTGAGTGGGAGCAGTGACAGGCCAGCAGGAGGAGCGGTGTCCACACGGGAGACAGGCCAGCATGAACAGAGGCAGCTGTGATTGGCTGAAAAGCTCCATATTACACAATAACCGCAAAATGACAGCTAATTGTTTCCCCGTGCACGTCCTAACGTGACACAGATAGCAAAGGAACAAAGCAAACCGAATCAGCATCGCTGCGCCGTGTCCAACACGCCGGCCTCCCTCTCCCGCCCGCTTACGGTCTATGGACTGCAGGACTGCCGTCCCTCTCGTATCCAGCTGTTTCCCCGTGTTTAGCATATGGTGGAACGTCTTTCAAGACTGCTCCCCAGACATTTGACATAATTTAGCAGTTTCCTTGCACCTGCATCTTGGGCACAGTTGTTTTGGCTTTTACGGTCTCTGGAAGTAGCTTCATGAAGGCCATGCCTCGTTAAGAACTGCTGAATGACCAGAAGACGGCCCTCATATGTGGCATTTAAGTGTGATCAGATTGCCTTAAGTACATGTCCTTTATTTTATTTCCCCATGTGTATATCAAGATGAACTCGCTAGTGGTAGAAACAAAATAATCAGGGGTTTTACTGCAGTAAAAGTAGCAATACTACAGTGTAGAAATAACCTGTTACAAGTCAAATGTATCAATTCAAAATATTAAGTATTGGCATCAAGTAGAAATGCAATCATGCAGAACCCCTCATTTCATAATAATATATATTGAGTGAATTATTCATGGGGAAGCATCTCTAATGTTGCAGCTGGTAAAGTTTGGTCAAAGTGTACCCACATTATTTAGGATCATCTCTAATGATTAACCATTATTTAGTTGATTGTATGTTGTATTACTAATCTGAATACGCAAAGTAACTAAAGCTGTCAAATAAATGTCCTGGAGTGAAATACAATACATGCCTCTACTTTATATCCCATGTGTATATACTATGTACTTCTACATCAATTTAAAGTACAAATACCTCAATATTCTAGTATAGTACTTAGTTACATGGGGGCCGTTTTTCGACGCAACGACTAGCACAATAAATACACTTTAAATTGAATTCAACATTTAGGCAATGCTTCTATATCATTAAATGTATATCAATGATACTTTACACTTTGATATGTGTGTATATATATATTTATATATATATATAAATATATATATGTGAACCTGACATGATTTTGAACCATTACAAAGGATCAGAACAAGAAGATAAAGGCCATAAGAGGGCGCCATGGGTCATCGAGTGCAGCTCACCTTCTTCCTGGCCAACAGGAGGTCTTGGTAGATGTTGGATCGCAAAAAGCGTGCATAGCTGTCACTTTTCATGAGCTTGTATATGTGCTCCTGCAATAGAAAGAACAGGTGGTGAGTGTGTGCAGGCCCGGGACAGACGGCAGGGGAAAGGGGACAAGAAGACAACAAAGGAGGGTCAGATTATGGTAATGCCACGCATGTGTGTGTGACTCGGGGTCGGTGATGCAGACCGAGCGGCGCAGCTGAGTAACATCCTGGCAGCAAGCGGCGCTCCACGTCACACATCGCCAACCCACTTTGAACTACAGGAATCCATGGTGAACCAACCCAGCAACCTCTTCATGGCATTAACCGCCTCATTAGGCTCTGGCACCAACACACCCAAGTCATTCTCTCTCTTTCTGCTCCTCCTTGCCCTCTCTTTCATTCATTTCTGTAACACGAGTGGGGTGGAAGGGTTCAGTGTTTCCCATTTCCCTGGGCAGCTGGGTGGGAGAGGAAACCCATAGCTGTGGTGTGTGTATGTGTGTGTGTGTGTGTGTGTTCTTAATAGGGATGTAGTGCTGGAAAACCCATTTTTTAATGAGAAAAAATAGCTTATGTAGTGGGTATATGAAAATATATATCTTAAATATGTTGTTTTTGTGCAGGCTTCAGTTTCAGCATTCTTTATGAAGCACAATATCCCTTTTTAAGTGTTGGCTGTAACAATGTCTACAGGCTTAGGTGTGTTGGCAGTCTGTGTGTCTGGTGTTAATTCAGACTTGAGTTAGTGTGTCCATTTGTGTGTGTGTGACCATGTGTAGTTATGTGAATTCATCCATGAGGAAGACACAACACTGTCCACCTGGGCGTCCTCGTAGCTGTATCTGCCTGGGTCTTTGAGGTTCTGGCTGGTGCGCTCGAAGCTGTGCGAGTCCAGGTTGATGGAGCTCGGCGCGCCCTCGGCTAGAAACTCCTGCCAGATCTCCTGCGCCCTGGAGGACACTTCCTGGAGCGGCCGCCGCTTCAGATCCTGCACCGCCAACCAGAACCTACAACGACATCGCAGCGAGTCACAACCCAACAACGGCCCTGAAACATGAGATTGGGTATCAAAGAAACGACCGTTCAGCTGCCTCTTAATTAAATCTGCTGACGATGCCATTTATTACGATTACTGAATTAATTTGAATATTTCCATTATATACGGTTTACATAATATGCACCATCAAAATGTTCACTTGCATAACATTTATGTTTGCATATATATATATATATATATATATATATATATATATATATATATATATATATATATATATATGTATATGACATATAATATGTTAATAATAGTATAATATGATATACTATATATTATATACTAATATTATATATGATGTATTATATAGTACATCTCATATACTAGTGTAGGGTAGACATTTGAACATATTTCACTTTCCATAATTTATAAGGTTTTATTTCTAAAATTAAAGTAACAGTAAAATGTAATGAAGCAAAAGTACAAAGTAACATGACAAATACATACTTAAGTAGAGTAGATACAAAACAAAACAATGATACTTGACTGTGTAATAACACACGTGTTTCTGAAAAGAATAAAGGGGAAAGATGCCCAAAATCTAATTGGATCAGCACATTTCTAGTATTGTTTAGTTATTGTATTGCATCATTATTGACAGGTTTCACAGAGAAGTAATCATGTTATTCATTGTTAATAGAACAATAATGATCATATCCAGCGTAAGAAAGGCCCGAGGTACTTTCAATCTCACCTCAGGTTCTCTGAGCTGAACTCGGACTCCAGGAACTTTAGGAACTGATCTCGCCCCGCCGGATCTTTCAGAGCCTCCTCCAGAGAGAAGCCCCATTTCTTTACGCGCTGCTGGCTGGGGTCACGACTGCTCGGAGAAAACAGATTTGAAAGAACAGAGTAACACGTGTGCTCGTGGCGGACGTAGAGCTGAGGCCAGGTGGACCTTTGGGAACGCCAGCATCACTTCTCATTGGAGACGAGACAGAAACAGACAGATTCCTCCGAAGTCATCAGCACCCAGAACGTTACGCCTCACCGGACTTCGGCGTGGGTCTAAGCATCATCAGCCTCCGGTGAACCCTCAGCTTGCATCACAACATGCCCCCCCCCCCCTCTCTCTCTCTCAGCCTCACCTTGCCTCCAAGTCCCAGAAGGATGCGTCATCGCTGATCCAGGGGTTGGACGGCTCTGTGGCCGACACAAAGGGGTCATATTCTATGAACTGCTCCGTGTAGCTCATCAGGCTGTCCGCCACTTTGGAAACCTTCATGCAGTGTCTGTCCAGCTGGATGTTCAAGAAGGTAATCTGACGGAGGAGGAGGAGGAAGAGTAATGAGGAAGCTAAATAAGGTAACAGCTCATCCGTCTGCGTCGCTGACTGTCGTTGTGATGGATGGGTGAGGCCGGCCGGCGGTAATGACCTGCGGAGGAGACTCGCACACCATGACTCACCTCCTTCTGAACGTCCTCCCTGGTGCTCTTCCTGGCCGGCTGGGAGCTGATGTGGACGGGGCTCGGCTGGCTCTGGCCATCGTCCGGGACCCCGTAGACCGACTGAAGGAGACGAGAGACATGTTTCGTATTGATGCCTTTGTTGTTGTTTTGACAAAACGTGTCAGATCCGGCCGGCAGGGATTCGGGATGGCAGGTTAAAGAATGTCAGGTAACAGTTGTGGAACCTGTTGCATCATCATGGCCTCAGATTTGAGTTTGGGAGTTTGGGGCCTGAAGATGAGTTTATGATTTACATTTACACACAGATCATACATATGATGGGTTTGAATTATCCGTTGAGTCTTTGGATCTATTGCTTTTACACACATATGTATGTATTTGTAAAAGTACTTTATTTTCAGGGAATTTTTGTATTATTATTTATATTTATTATTTTTCATAAATATTTTTTTTATTAAATTAATACAAAAATCTTCCGTTTAAATAGAAAATGACTAACATCTAAATATACTTTAGATTTTGAAAGAGGAAAACAAATTCCACAAAAAAGTTTTATATTTATACATTTAAATAAACAAAAATGTCGATTCTATTTCTCATAAGATTCATTGAGTGATACATTTCTTTTTTAAGTGAATGCAGCTGAACCTCAGCACCTAAAGAATTCTGAACGGTTTGTTAAAAAAACAGTGTTGAGATAATAATGAGATAATAATTATATTTTGGATGTCATCTTTCCCTCTGCTCACCTTTTTTACCCTGTGTGGGTTCCTCTCTCTCCGGCACTTGCGGATGTCCATCTCGGTGGTGTTGACGCAGCCCGGCTGTGGAAGGAGGCGGAGCATGTTCCAAGGTCAGATAACGGTGAATCTCCAGCATGCATTGTCTGCACCTGTCCTCCTTACACAACAGAATTATGTTTCTCTATTCATCAAAGCCACGCTCGCTTGTATGCAAAGTGTCTGGCACAAGATAGGATTCTGCTCCCCACAAAGAAACAAAAGGATCTTACTGAAAACACCAAATTCAGCTCTATAGTGTTGAGCTGAATTTTGTGTTTTCAGGCCTAAAATGCAAACATACTCTACATAATAGAGCAGCTCTTCTTTTCTTTCTTGTTTCACTGCTGCAGCATCTGACCTCTGTTTCCTTTCCTTTCTTTTTGACAACTTACCACTGGCCGGTGGACGTCCCAGAAGGCCCTCTCCTGGCTGTCCAGGATCTTTCTATCTGCCTTGTCCTTCTTCCTGTCAATCCTGGTAAGAAGGGAGTCACTTATATACACAACACATATCTGAAGTAGCAGGTCAAACATAATGACTCAGGGCCTGTAATTTAGTCTCACACTCTCACAAACACCCACACACAGCTAGATAGACACATACATGTTTATACCACTTGCGGGGCCCACTAGGGAGCAGAACGCTCGTGTCATTTTGTTTTTGCTCGCCACACAAAGGGACTCCAGGATTTGAACACTTATTGCTTTCCATATCACCCCCACTTGTAGAAAACTGTGGTCAATAAACAATGGCGACATGAGAAGAAGGCGCTTTCCTTCCAGAAAGGATTCAAGTGACATGGAGGCTGTACTTACACATGCACACCACCAGGTGGGAGTGTTGCTAAGAGATAGAAGTCAAGGGGAGCTGTTCGTTTAACTCCAGAGGGGATGCCTGATGTATTTTATGCATGTAACCCTGCAGTCAGAGCAAGGCATGAAAACAGAGCAACTAACACTGCAAACTGAAGCATGTTCTCTTGCTAGGGGAAATATAACTGACATTATGCATGCAGCAAAAGGTTAGGATGAATGTTTAAACAGGATGTCATCCACATCTCTATATTCTGCTGTAAGTGTGTCACGTAAGCACAGCTCTGGCGTCAAGCGGCAACATGTTCTGACTCACACACACACACAAACACACACAAACACACACACACATCACACACACACACACACTTGTCTACTTACTTGACTTGAGCCTCAGCTTGCATGAAGATAAATTCCCACTTCCGGGCGAAAGCCCTCTGTAGCCGGGCAAGGTTTTCCTGGGGGAGCCAATCAGATGCGGCGTTAGGGGGGGCAGGATATTTGAATTCAAGGCCTTCAATTGCTTACGTATATAACTTATCGTGAAGGCCACAGCTGCCATAACTTAACTGAGATGAGGCGACCGCTCTCTAAGGTGTACCTGAACAAGTTACTGAGCTGCTGATGCCACAAGGCATTTGGCATTTCAGGCATAATCTAAAGACCGCTTCGGTAAACACAATTACTAATTTAGTACAAACTTAATATAAATATATAACTGTTACTAAAGTTCAGGAGTCTATAAGTTTGGGTTTATCGCTGCAGACTCGTCTCACGCGCCGAGTGACAAAAAACCTCAAAACATATTCAACCTGCTCAATGAACTCTGTCACTTCAGGGGAATGACAAGTGTTTTAAAGTTGGCCGATCAAGATGGAGACACAGCAGAGAGCAACAAGAGATGCGACTCATCAACAACCCCATGACTTCATTGGGTGTAACTCGTCACATGATACATTTTCCTTGAGTTAAACAAATTAAAGCTCTGTAATGTACACATATCAAAGCTTCCTGGCAAATTGTCCAGCCTTCATAACACCACTCAAATATACAGTACATCCCATTCCAACTAGAACGCATGACAACAGTGAGAGCAATGAGGCCTGGATGCAAAACAGTGACCTGAACAGGAGAGAAGAACGTAAGTCTACTGGACCATCGCTGCAGAGTAACTCAGATTATGGAGGAGCAGCGCTTTGCTACCGTAGACCAGATCAGCCCTCCAGTAATGCCCCTTTTGAGACTGTATTGATCTGCTGATGCAAAGCAGGCCTAGACATACGTATATTTGTATACAGTAAATGACTGCATTGTATACTGCTAAATGGCGCTCCTGAGAAAAGAAGCCCTCTGACAGATTTATATTTAAGTCTGTAATTTGATAATGGGTTTCTGCTGGGCTGAATGTATTTTGTCATTTCAAAGCCCCAGAGGACACGGTTAAAGCTCTTTTGTTTCTCATCCATGTGAAAGAAACAGGGGATTCAGAGTGCCATCATATTATGGTCTGTGCACAATGACGGCGCTGGACTGAGAGCATCCTGGCCATCGCAGAACAAACAGTGTACTTACAGCCTCATAGTCAGCCAGCTCAAGCCTGGCCTTATTCTGCATGGTGCGCTTGCACAGGTAAATGGCTGGAGGAGGTGGAAAAGGAGAAAGAGAGAGAGAGACATGAAGAGGGTGATACCGTTAGTCAAGGGTTGTCTCTTTCTTTTTCACTGAGGTCCCACCTGTGTGAACCAAAGTAATGACTGTTTTGCCGGAGCAGGCGGACAACGTGTTGCTTTCTAAAAATAACAAGCCTCAAGTAAATGCCACGCAGAGAGCCGGAGATGTGGTGGTATCAGGAACCATCCCTTTATTTAGTTTGGCTAATCTTATCCCACAGGATGCTCTGTAGTGGGCGCTCCTCGGGGCCAGATGCGTTACTGGGAATGGGCCGTGTGGATTAATCCTTCACAGTGTCAACAACAGATCCACGGTGTGAGTTGTGTGCCAGAGAGAGAACTGAAGGCGTTCATTAGCCAGATCCTCCTGGTTTGGAGGGAGAGAGCGTGACTCACCATAGTCTGTGTTCTCCGGCTCCCAACAGTTCGAAGGCCAGAAGTATGGAGACTGACGAGAACAGAAGGGATGAAACAAAAACAAAGCATGTTTATTTACGCTAATTATCAGAATTACATTATTCTCTTGCCATACGTGTCTAGAGAAACAATTCGGATATGAATGTTGGAATCTCATTTCCTTGCCACCCACGCTCCCTCTGCACTTCCACACAAAGTCAAAAGACAGCTGATTGCTTCGCCATGATCCTTGATGTCCGCGTGCTGCACGTGGCTAACTGGGGAGCAATGCTATCTATATTCCCTATTCATATTTAATTCTCTACTGCAACTGATATTACACATTCAAAGTTCATTCCCAAGTCCATTAATAATGAATCGCTCACATCTATCATGCATTCTTAATAACAGGGCAGAATTAGGAGTTGGCGGCACTCGACCACATATTTCATTCTATTATTACTCATCACGTTAATTAGCATACGGGCAATTGGCTGACACTAATGAACGTGCTTGTTTGAGTGTAATGAACAAAAAGGTTACCACGCATGCTCTCATTAGCCTTATAAACATCACCGAGGCGAAAGTTCAAGAATAAGATGCCACTGTGTGCACAGAAACAGCTCATTTGTGACAAACAGAAGACAGTTGTCATAAAATATGGAGTTTCTTCCAGAATAGTATCTATTTATAGACTGGCGTATAAAAGCAGCCCAGCGATGGAGCCTGGCCAATGCATTTCACATGCGCCGTGAACCCTTCTTTTACATGTTGTGGTGACGTGGGCCTGTTGCATCATCACGACGACATCAGAGGGAATATTTTTAGCTCTCGCTGAATGAGCAAGTGTGACACATGCTGCCCTCCCTGCGCAGGCACAATAATGTCTTTTAATCTCGAGCAATGGAGGTGAAGATGAATGCATTCAGAGGTAACGTGAGGGGGTGGAGGAGGGGTAGGCTGGTGACTGGAAGGTGTAGAGACGGAGGCCCCGTTTCCTATCGGGGAGTTGGCTCTGTGCAGCTGGCCAGGATTAAGATGCTAAAGGCCCAGTCACAGCTCTGAGTCATCCTGGAGCCAACAGAGGAACCGAGAGGGGATGCACAACTCTATTCTAACAAGCTGCGCTGCTGGCCCGGGGGTCTGCGGCCCACCTCCGGCTCTGACGCAGCGTCCAGCAGGGATATGCAGTATCGACCTTGGTGGGGTGAGTAATAGGCTTAGCAAGGATTGGGCTCATTAGCATCAGGCAACACACATACCGCACACGTACCAGGGGTGCACGCGGAGCAGCTTCTCGTACCTGAAAGCGATAAAGGGTTCCGTCATCTTTAAGTGTCAGGACGTGGTCCGAGATGGGGAAGATGTAGCCATGGGCGGCGACCAGACTCCCCAGGTGGATGGCTTCGGCTGACAGCAGAGAAAGCCCACAGGTGGGGGGGGGATTTCAAATTACCATCCTCTTTAATTGAGCTCTATTGTACTTACATGGAAGGACAGATTTCTCAGCAGGCTTACCTGGATCCTCAATAGAGAGGTTCTTTATCAGCCACTGAACAATGTCGGCACCTGGCATTCAGAGAAGGACTCGGGTTAGAAGTGGCGGCACGGCGCTACGTGAGCCACGGGCTCGACACAGGCGGCAAACACAAACGGGCTTTGAGGACGTCTTGGGGATTGGTCTCCGTGCCAAGCGGTGTAGGTGTCTGAACATAATGGGGACTGGTTTGCGGTCCTGTCTCTCTCTCTCTCTCTCTCTCTCTCTCGCTCTGACCCTGGACGGCACACTATTTGTCCCGGTCGTTGTGCGCGGGCCGAGGATGCTGAACAGATCGAGAGGCTGGCGGAGCTGGGGGAGCAATGTGAAGTGGGGACTCAGGAATAACCTGTGGGAGAGCTGGAGTGACCTCGCCGTCCAACACTGGTGACTCACGTCATACACACGCACACACATGCACACACACGCGCACACACACGACGGAGTGCAGGGCCCACACACTGATGGACACGGACGGGAAAGAGAAAGAGAAGAGTGTGACGAGGACAGCGTCTCAGTTGTCTCGGGGGCTTAGGTCTGCATCTGCTTCCAACGGGAGGAGCAGCTATTATTTGCTTGTCTGACCCCGACATAACACACACACACACACACACACACACACACACACACACACACGCACACGCGCACACATACATATCCGTGCTGCTGTACACAAACATGCAAATACTGAAACTTCTGCACACGCCAACCGATGTATGCATCCTCTAACACACACACACACACACACACACACACACGCACACGCACACGCACACGCACACGCACACGCACACACACACACACACACACACGCGCACACGCACACAATCAAGTAGGTAAGTAAGCATGCAGCCATATACAGTACACGTGAGGGTCCTCTCCATGCAGGGTGACGCACACTAACCTGACACCACACTGGGGATCTTGGAGAGGAAGCTTTTGACGGTCCGGATGGCGACACCTCCGGCCTTCTCATCTTGTATTCTTGAAACAATGTCTTCAATCTGGGGAGGGGCCGGAGGGTGAATGCGTTAAAGAGTAGAACAAAATAAGGTACATTAATCACGTTGTATTTTCTATAAAAGCCATTAAACATAATCCTTTAACATGTTTATTTTGGGAATTAAATATACAATGTAAAGATATTGTGTACTAGTTTCCAATCACAACAGTAGCTCTTTAAAATCAGAAACTGTGTTTAGGATCCAGTTAAAGCTGAATCAACTCAATATTTTACACACGTGCTTGCAGAAGAACGATCTGCAAACCCATCATTTACAATTTATTTATCACTAAATGAAGTAGCTGAACAGGTTGCGGAGGTCTGTGCTCTCCTTCTAGTTCTCTGTCGGTACGCTGCTACCTTTAACAGTAAACCTAGTCATGTGATCCGTTATATATATATATATATATATATATATATATATATATATATATATATATATATATATATATATATATGCAGTTTTGATATTTTTCTAAATGCACTTTCTAAAAGATAGAAGGGGTTAAAGAGTCAGTAGATTGAATAGTTTACGGACACAAACACACACGTACAATATTGGAGAGGAATAAAGCGGCACATTGGGGCGACTTATCCATCTGTGACCAGGACTTCAGTCCAAAACTCTGGCCAATTGAAAAAGGCCATCGCAGCCATTCCCCAGAGGCAGAGATAAACATCACACCTCCGACAGCCACGGCTGAGACACGTCACACATCAGCCACCTGAAAGCCGTCTCTGCACAGCGCAGCTCTCCAGTGCGCAGGGCAGAGCACACACTGCACCTGCACACACACACACACACACACACACACACACACACACACACACACACACACACACACACACACACACACACACACACACACACACACACACACACAAATCCATAGCCAGAGTCTTAAACACACACGCAGAAACAGGTTCTTTCTGAATAACAAGCCGTGTTGGTTAAGTCCTCGGACCGTTGTTTACATAGCGGTCAGGTCAGCTGCTGTTTGGACGTGGAGCAGCTAGTGTTGTAGAAATCCATTTCGATTTAAAAAGATTTAGATTTTGCACAATTGCAGCCAAACACATGCAGTACAGTCGGCGGCTATTAAATTCTGTATTGCTCGCCAAGCAGCTGTCTCATATTCCACTGTTTCCTGGGATGACTCTAGCATGTACATAGAGTTTCTTATCAACATTCATTTCATAAATATAATATGGTCCCCAAGCCACTTCTTGATATCATTTAATTCTGCAACATGTTCTATCTTTAATACCAACAACAAAAGAAGAATACTCTATTGTAAAAGTGTCCTGTCAGGTAAAGAGAGACCAAGAAGAGGAGACGACAGCGCAGCATGCTACAGCACATTTACTAAACCACCATGACCATCACAGGTCATCATCTTCACTGGCAAAGCATTCAATGGAAGATTCATACACACGCTGCCTGAATAAATAAAAACAAAACACCCAGATGTCTATGGATTTAATAACACATAATGCAGAGCGGAGAGGAGCCAGAGCGCTCCGCTTGGCAAGACAATTACCAATCGCTCACCATAAGCTTGAGAGAGTGTTTGGAATGAATTATTGAACGTCCACTATGGAGAATTACTGCCTCAACTCTGGTTGATAAATCGCTCTCCGTCTGGCAGGGAGAGAGAGACGGAGAGAGACGGAGCGCTGCATCCTGCTCGTCGAGCTCTGCTTTCGCCTTCATGTGTGCAGAAAGCGTTTTACATGAGCACAATCAGGGGCACGGCAGATTAGCACCGATGCGTCACCATCTTCCCTTTGAAGACGAACCTTCCAAGCAAAACAACGGGGGGAAACGCTTTGAAATGGGCTCTGCTCGACCCAGGAATCCTCAAATCCCCCGAGACAAAGCAACATGTGCAGGATTAGGTCCTTTTGTGCTCGTGTAATGACGGACCTTCCACTGGGTGTATCGGTGTAGAGAGAAGAACTCGTTATCTCCCCGTAGGACGACAGCGACGAGAAGTATCTGGCGCCGCTGCAGAGAGTGCCCGCGGTATCTCCTGGATGTACCAGCTAATGGTGTTTGCAGCTTGGTGTGGAGTGTTGTTGAGAGATGAAAAATGTTTGCGAGAATGCGATAACAGCACTTTGCCCTTCGCCAGCGAGCTCTATAAATGATTATCGGAAGAACACTTGTGTATCTTGCCACCATATGTTTGCATTTGTACCAATGCATTGTTGTGTGTGTGTGTGTGTTGTTCATATTATCTGTTATGGCTCTAAGGGCAGCACTAGCCTCCTCTCTGGCACACGGAGGAGGGTAAAGGTGAGGCAGCAGCTAGAGGTGAACACCAACAACGGAAGCCACCGGTTAATGAAAAGGGAAGGCCCGCCTGCTTTAACCACACTTTAAATGTTCTCTGTTGCACTTTATCTTTATCTTATCCTGTATTGTAATTGGGTTTATGTTGATTGTTGTTTGTCATGTCAAATTTTGCACCTTCCGCCACAATAAATTCCTAGTTTGTGTAAACATTCCTGGCAATAAAAGGTTTCTGATTCTGATTCTGATTCTGATTAAACAAGAATGTGACTTCCTGTTACATGGTTTTGTAATCGGGTTAACTTAATGACGTGAGATACAAACCGAAATGAGAGCGTTAGTGAGATCAATAACCTTCAAGAAAACGTTAAACTTGCTGAAGCGTTCACTTCTTCTACTAATTGAAACCACGTAATTTTCTCTTCTTCTTCTTCTTCTTCTTCTTCTTCTTCTTCTTCTTCTTCTTCTTCTTCTTCTTCTTCTTCTTCTTCTTCTTCTTCTTCTTCTTCTTCTTCTTCTTCTTCTTCTTCTTCTTCTTCTTCTTCTTCTTCTTCTTCTTCTTCTTCTTCTTCTTCTTCTTCTAGTATGGCCAGAGACGGAGCTATTAAAAACTGTCCCCGTCTTCAGAAATGAGACAGCTGCTAATAAATGTATCAGGCGCTAATGGCGCTATTAATGATTCAGCATTAATCGGTGGGCTCCGGCACACTTGTCCTCGTTGAAAGAGATTCAGCTCTGTGAGGAAAACGGCATCCGTGTGATGGGCGAAGAGTTCTGTGCGCCCGGAGATGAGTGATGACGCGTCAGCGAGAGCTGAGCGAAGAGGCGTGGAACAGTTTTCAAGTTAGCCGAGTCGTTCTCATTTGTGTTTGAAATGTACTCTGAAGCCGTTTAGTTTATCAATATAACGGAAAGATCCATCTCCATAAACCAAGACTAGAACATAACAACAACACAACCACAGCTGCTTTAGGCATAATGTTCCTAATATGACAGAAGAAGGCATACTTCTGTTATTTAAATATGGTATGACGTAATAGACATGTTACGTCATTCTAAATAAGTCCTGAGTACTACTGTCACTGTGACATTCAAAATAATTTCCAGTGACTAAATCAACACGTAGTTCCTGCACTGTGATCCTCTTGGGCCGATTAAATATGAATGAATCTGACCGTAGCCACCAGCCTTCATTAACAACGGTATTTCTCATCTGACCTCAGATATTGTACACATTCATATTTAAAGGACTAATTTTAAAGGTAGTTCATTCTCACTTCACAGAGGGTTGGAGCATTGGTGATGAGGGAGGCTGTTCACACACAGGAGTGTTCTTCACTGAGATGAAGACCTCCACACTGAGCTTCCTCTGATTAAAAAGACACCTAGTGGATTGTCATTCAGGCTGGATGTAGCACCTCTCACCTCTAACTTGGACAAACAACATAATATTCCTGTAATCATTTAGTATTTAATTTTTAGTTTTTAGTATTTAGTTTTTGTGTTTTATAATAATTTTTATTAATTATTTTAATACAATTATTTATTAATTAATGTATTATATATTTATTTATTATTAATGCGCTGATGTGATTTTTGAAATGTCCCCACTGTGGGCCGAATAAAGGTTTATATCATATCGTATGTTATTATTGCTTTTAGGCCGGAATCTGCTGCAGTACTTTGCTTTACGGTATTTCAGTTTCTACGGAGTTGCAGTTTCAACTAACCTGAATCCACATGAAGCGTTCTGCACTGGCCTCACTCACTTGAACGGCTTTGCACACTTTTATATTCCTGCCTTGGATCAGAACACTAAATTCAACGCTTTTGTTTTTGTTTATTTTTGGATTGCTGACTGCTGCGTCGACTTTAAGGCTGTTCCTTCCCGGTGAGCTCCCTTTTTTCGCAAACGTATTCTTATAGACATCAACTTGAAAGGGATTGTTTGATATCTCACCATATTCATTTCTATAAAAAAATGAGGATTTACAAAATATGTCAGTTTTCCGTGCATTACTATTTACAAAAAACATATGCATCTCTTTTAATTATTCCTCCAGACAATCGTTAGACGGCACACATTTGACTAGATCTAGTTCTTTAGATCTTCAACAGACGACACACATATCATTTGAAGTTATTGAAGTCGTCGTTGTGAATATGACCACGTTGAGTTGGCATCACAATCATAATCTCACATTCTCCTCGTTCACGTTCAGCCCCTTTTACAAAAGGTCAGACGTCTTATATTGTCTTCAGGGCCCTTCACTCTGCATAATAGAGTAACAATGACATTTTTATAATGTAATATGACTGCATATTGAATATATGTATACTATACATTACATATACGCTGAACACATTCTGTCCTGGCCTTTAACCCGCCACATATGAAGTAACTTCCCTAAAGTACACAACCTGTCACAAAACACCTTCCTGAGTGCCACTCTGACCTCTGCTCCATGCCGTGTGCATAATGAAGTGCGATCCAGCTGGTGTGTTTTGCCCTGAGGGAACAAAGTGAGAATGAAGCCTGCTGGAGAGAGAACACCCCCTTCTTCCTTCTTCCTCCTTCCTCCTCCCCTCCCTCCACCCCACTGCCACCACCACCCGACTCTCTTAGCGTGCCAAGTCATGATGAGGAAGCTGCGAGAGCCTCTCAACCAGAGCTGACAGACGCCGCAGACTGGAAAAGCCCTCCCGACCGAGCGCCATGCTCGGAGATTTATGCACGCAAAAAGAATCACGCGTGTGCGCATAATCGCACACGGACACGTGCCCACGGTCATGTGCATAGCATGTGCGTGTGAACACATGTACAACGACAAACAGTTGCTTCAAACGCTTTTTGGCAATACTCATCATCGAGAATAAATAACCTGATACGCCGAATATTGCATCTCAGTGAGGCATCACTCGTGTTATGAAAGAGACATAATCTCTCATCCATCCCACCTCCAAATTGCCATCTCCACATGAATGCCCCGCAGGGAACGGCATTTCTCTTCTGCAATAAATAACTGTTTTCCCATAATGTCCTGCAGCTAAAAGAAATACAGTATTTTACACTCCAGTGAAGCCATTCTCCCATCTGCCAATACCTTTCATGTGTAATCCCTGTAATCATTATTGGTGGTGGATTATTAATGCACTAAAATGTATTGTTTGAACGTGGAGAAAAGGACTCCTATTTACCTAAATCTGGGCTCTGTGGGTTACGTCATGTCGGGAAAAGCCTGCTGAAGGTTACATGTATGCTGGAGCACATCTTTGTATTCTCCTTCTTCCGGATGTCCTCCAGGATGAGGAAACACACCGAGAGCATTAGGAAGTAGATGACTGACAGCTGTCACGGGTGTGTAGCGGGGACGCTGGCGAATTTAACGCCGCTCCGTCAGACGCGGTTTCTTGTTTTTTGTTTTTGATTTTCTGCAGCTTTTCTTTTGACCTTTTGCCATCTCTATCTACATGCTTCGGTTCTTATTGTTCAGTTGGCTGTGTGGTTTGGCTTTGCGACGTCTAACTTGCAATCTAGCTGGCTACTGACGAGCTATCCCCCCCCACCCCGGATGACACCGCTACTCAACTAACTCACAACTGAAGATCGGAGAGGACGCTGGCGTTGTCTGTTCGCCGTTTCTCCATCTGAGACTTTAACAACTTTAGTTCCTACCGAGACACTCGGGCGAGCGGTTTAGCGTGGCCAGGCAACATCCTTCGTTGGTTAGAATGGCTTTCTGCTATACTGTCTCACAACTCCGCCGACTAAAACTCGCAACTGCACCTGGACTCAACATCCCCATCATCAACGAGCTTGGTCTTCTACGTCGCCCTCGTTACATTCACAGAGGTTCCGGCCGAACATTTATTTTCCATAACCAGCTAAACTGCTCTGCTACAAACATCCCGTCTCTATGGTCGAGATCCCGGCGCACTGGGTTGGATACAATTCATGGAGCGGATTCTAGTCTGCGTGGAGCGGATTTCAGTGTTCTGCGACCTATACAGAGATTCATCCCACATTCGTTGGTCAAAATCGAACTGTTCAATGCTCAATCCATCAGCAATAAATCCACCCTGATTGAAGAACACATCAGGGAGAAAGGACTGGACTTAATGTGCCTAACTGAAACCTGGCATCAGCCAGAGGTTTACTCTGCCCTCAATGAAGCCTGTCCCCCCGGTTACAGTTACCTGGAGGCAGCACGCAGCACCGGCCGTGGTGGCGGCCTAGCAGTCATCCACCGACAGGACCTGGAGCTGTCCCCCATCCCGCTGCCCACAATAACATCTTGTGAGTGTCTTGCATTTAAATGTAAGCCCCCTTTCCCATGTCTGTTCTTCTCATCTACCGGCCCCTAAACCCAACTCCACTTTTATCCCAGAATTGTCTGATCTCCTCACAACACTTTGCACTACATCTGGAAATACCATAATCCTAGGAGATTTAAACATTCATGTCGACTCCCCTTCATGCCACTCTGCTACCGATCTCCTTCAGCTACTGGACTCCCTAAACCTACAACAACATGTTGATGTCCCCACACATTCAAGGGGACACACACTCGACCTGGTCATCGCAAACTCCGCCCTCATCACCGACCTACAGGTTTATGACCTTGGTGTGTCTGACCACAAAATAATATCAATGAAGCTGTCTTTCCCTTCTCC
This sequence comes from Liparis tanakae, assembly GCA_036178185.1. Lineage (NCBI taxonomy): Eukaryota > Metazoa > Chordata > Actinopteri > Perciformes > Liparidae > Liparis > Liparis tanakae. The sequence goes on from CM070093.1 coordinate 9,376,171, forward strand.
CCACATCAAACCCACGCGCAGATCCACTTCAGGAATCTGAAAAACATTAACATGGATGCCCTGGCTCTGGACCTCAAATCTCTCTCCATTGGCTCTACCAACTTCCTCTCTGGCACTGACTTAGTGGATTCCTACAACCAGTCCCTGAGCAGTCTTCTGGACCTTCATGCCCCTATAAAATCCAGGTCAGTCTCCTTCTCACGCTCAGCACCCTGGTACACCTGCGAGCTGCATAAAATGAAGACTGCTGGGCGTGTCATCGAGCGGCTCAAGGCTTCTGGACTGACTGTTCACAAACAGGCATATAGAGAACACAAGAAGGCCTATGCGAAGCTCTGAGAGATGCGCAGTCCAAGTTTTATTCCACCATTATTAACAACAGCCCCAGTAACTCAAAACAACTTTTCTCTACTGTAAATCATCTTCTCAAACCGCTTTCACTTGTCCATCCTGAGGCCACTGAGGATAGGTGCAATATGCACATCAATTTTTTCCGACAAAAAGTTAAAAATATCCGCTCGCACCTCTCCGCCACTGCTGTCCTGCCGCTCACAACCACCGACCCACTATCTGAGTTTGTCCAGCCTCTTTGCTCCTTCTCAACTGTCACACAGGAAGAAGTGGAGGATATGATCAAAAACACAAGGCCAACCACCTGTGCTCTGGACCCTTTCCCATCAGCTCTGCTAAAGACAAACACCTCTGCCATCTCTCCACTAATCACCACGATCATAAACCACTCGCTCCTGGCCGGCCATATTCCATCTGCGTTAAAAACTGCTGTCATCAGACCACTACTAAAAAAAAACACCCTGGATCCAGAGGTTTTTTCCAACTACAGGCCCATTTCAAATCTTCCATTTCTGTCCAAAGTTCTAGAAAAGGCAGTTGCAGCACAACTTCACCATCATCTCAAAGACAATAACCTTTTCGAGAAGTTTCAGTCTGGTTTCGCCCTGGCCATAGCACTGAAACAGCCTTGGTCAGGGTCACAAATGACCTCATGATGGCAGCAGATACCGGTTCCCCATCTCTACTCATCCTCCTGGACCTAACAGCTGCTTTTGATACAATTGACCATAACATCCTCCTTCACCATCTGAAATACACTATTGGACTCTCTGATAAAATACATAACTGGTTCACCTCATATCTATCCGACAGAACGGAATACGTTACCCTGGGCAAAGCAAAATCATACACCCACAACGTCACCTGCGGTGTCCCCAGGGCTCAGTGCTGGGCCCCACTCTCTTCACCCTCTATCTGCTTCCCCTGGGTAATATAATCAGCAGGCATGGGGTATCCTACCACTGCTATGCTGATGACACACAGCTCTATATGAGGACAACCCCCACTTCTTCTGATTCCAACTCTATATCCACACTCACCACCTGCCTGGAGGACATAGAGACATGGATGAAACTCAATTTTCTTCAGCTAAACAGTTCAAAAACAGAAGCCATCCTAGTTGGCACACCACATCAACTCCGCTCTTCCACCATCACCTGCATTACCTTCTCGGGTCAAAACGTACCTCTCTCCACATCTGTCACCAACCTTGGTGTTAAAATGGACTCCAATCTCACTTTTGACACCCACATCAAACACCTCCGCAAGACAGCTTTCTATCACCTCAGGAACATCGCCAAACTCCGTCCAACACTCAATCTGGCAGATGCAGAGAAACTTGTCCATGCCTTTGTATCATCCAGGCTGGATTACTGTAATGCTCTCCTCACCGGAATCTCAAACAAGAACATCCAGAGATTACAATATATCCAGAACAGCGCTGCCAGGATCCTGCTAAGAGTCCGTAAATATGATCACATCACCCCGTTCTGAAATCATTACACTGGCTCCCCATCCCACACAGAATTGAGTACAAGCTCTCCTCCTCACTCATCAGTGCATTCATGGACATGCTCCCCAATACCTGAAAGAACTGCTCACCCCCCAGACCTCCTCATTTAACCTCCGTTCTTCAACCAACAACACACTCCAAGTCCCCAGAACCAAGCTCCGCACTATGGGAGATCGGGCCTTCTTCTCTGCAGCTCCGAGGATATGGAACACCCTCCTTGAACATCTGAGGGCCCCACAGACTGCAGAGGCTTTTAAGCGTGACCTGAAAACTCACCTTTTTAAGAAAGCTTACTGCTAAAATATCTTTTATGGGCTTTGCTTTTAAATATATCTTAAAATTTTAGCTTTTTATTGTTGTTTTATTCTGCTCTGTAGCACTTTGAGATTGCTCAAATATGAAGTGCAATATAAATGCAATGTATTATTATTATTATTATTATTAGCATTAGGAACCAATCCGTCTGCGGTCAGTACACTTGTAAACAAGCCATCGGAGCGATTCTGACCTCTCGTGAACCAGCCCCCACATCCAAGTCACACCTCCCAGCCCCACTCTTTCCTCCGGTCAGGTGTCGCCCGGTGGATTCATGTGTGATGTCATCACACGCCGGGCATTAGCCGTCTCTGTAGCTCAAGTGGCGACAGCACAACAGAGACCCTGTCCTGACGAAGAGGCCCAGAGGTACAGGACTGAACGAAGAGTCCAATTAGCTGCCGCTTGATTGCCCAACCAGCTGGACGCCCCTCAGGGAACCGTGCCGACATCCGGAAGAGTCCAACTGTGCCGCTGCGCCTCCCTCTGAACCCGCCACGCCAACACGTTGATGAGGACTCTCCTGTTGGGGCCAGTGGAGGAGCCTTCTGGTGACGGATGTGGGTGCGAGGTGGAGGTTTTGGGGATGGGATGGGATGGGTCGCGGGGACAGCGACGTGCCAGCTGAGATCCTCCATCTCCATGGCAACACAGCAGTGCGAAGAGCCAAGCAATTAAAAGTTTGTCAAGTTTGGTTCCGGCATGGGCAGGAAGCCCGTTGGAGTAAATAACAATTACAGATTGTGCTCTTGGGATGGGAGGGATGCTCGTGTTGTCAGGGCTTTCTGACTCTCTGTCGTTTTTCTGTTTTCAAAAGAGGATTTAATAAGCTCTCTTCATGCTCCCCCAAATCAAAGGGAGATACTTAGAAATCAAAGCTTTTGGATTTGGCATAATTCTTGCAATGAAATTACAAAGTGGAGCTCTGCTCAGACTGGAGAGAGACCACGCTCACCCACAGGCCGCGGTGACTCATCCGGTCACCTTTCTGCTGATGAGACTCAAGGAGGACAGAAAAAGATCGTCTCTGCTCTTGTAACTGTCTGTTGTTAGATACTCCACGGGTTGCTAAGGGCTTGAGTGCTGAGACAACAGGAGTCGGCTGCTTCTGGAGCAGATAGTCCACTCTGCAGAGAAGTGGTCCGTGCAGATACAGAGGCGACGTTTAAAAGAGACATCGTCTGAAATGAAAGGGCATCAGCAGCCACATGTTCAACCGGACGCTTTCATTGGCCGGTTCTGCTCTGCTGTGTATTCATCTGCTTTTATTGCATGGCGAAAATAAACCAGAGCTGCAACAAGCCCGAAAAGGTCATTTGCTCCGGGGGGAGAGAGAGAGAGAGAATCACATTACCTGCAGTTCACTCCTCTGCTCGGTTTACCTCCGAGATCGTTTATGAACAGCAATTTACATGCAGGGACGGTCCTTTGACTGCCAACACCTTTCACACCATCTGCATTTTAAGTGCCTGTGGGACTAATAAGGTTCAGTGTCCTTACAGCCACTAGTCTGTAATTAGGGAAGAAAAGGAGAGGAAGGCTATTGGCATGCAGAGTTACGGAAAACAACAGACAGGGAGAGGGGAAATGCGGCAGCTCGGTGAGGAGAAAGTGTACCGATCGTTTGAGGGAAAGAGCATCCGCGGCTATCTCACCGATTGTCAGTTTCAAAGAAGTTATTTCCAGGGAAGGATTTCTATCATTTATCAGCTTTTTTTCTCTCAGTAACGGGAGAAATATAAGCCTCGCCTCGAAGTCATGGCGTGAACAATGTGATGCAAGACGACAGGGGTATAAGCTGCTAACATGTAGAAGTTGAAATAGACAGTGGTGTGACAGTCGGGTGAGTGGCGATGGATAACACGGCTATTCTGAGGATGTGGGTGAGGATGCTCGCCGCTATGGAGGGCCTCAGATGGGGTACCATTATGTCCACTGCTGCCAGTGTAGGAGCTCAGCGGCTCAAGGAAGCTGGTGACTCTGACATTGAGTTCAGTTTGAATATTTTCAACGCTCTTGATCGATATTCAGCATCTTCATTCTGGCTTCTCATCTGGGACATCGCACCAGCTAAAAATGTAATAATACCTGCAAGAGATTAGTTTGAGGTGAGAACCTCGGGACCATCTGGCTACCTTTGATGTTGCCACCGCCCCCCCGATGCGCCGCTCCTGCCGAGCCCATTCCTTAAGGCCGGGTGGTAATTGGGTTACGGATGAGAGAGGAGGCGAGGCGCCATCCAGCCCGGGTTTGCCTCGTCCCTCACTGGGCCCACAAGCCCGTTCTTGATGTTTGAGACACTGGAGACAAACTCTGTCATCGCCGAGCTGAGTCATCTCCGAGGGGAGGAGAGGAGATATTTGGGCTTTTGAGGTCAACAACATCTTTCAATATTTACCCCACAGTATACTTCATCCGTAGTGGTTGGCAATACACAATCAAAACGTGCACTTGAATGAATGTCTCTTTCTATTGAAGCGCTGAGGCGTGGCACTTGATCGGCCTGATGCGACCACAAAAGACCCAGGAGGTTGTTTGAGATGACAGGATACGTTGCTTTCATTACTGATTTGTAGAATGTTTGCCGTGTGTGTGTGTGTGTGTGTGTGTGTGTGTGTGTGTTGTATATAGAGGCACTTCAGAACCAAATGATGCATCACATCATAATCAGCTTAGCCAACTTTGAATATATAGGAACTCATTTTTTAAATGATTCTTCCTGTCATAATTCTATAACCTCTCTCTCTCTCTCTCTCTCTCTCTGGTATGTTTCACTCCTTTGCACATTTAATGCCTCAGCTCAAAATGACACTGTTCCCTATGTGCACCTATGCCGACCCAATCAGTCAGAGTAAGAGGAGTGGCCCTTGACCTTTCAGAATTCATGGATTTCGTGCCCCGGCTCCTGGCATAAGGATGATTTTTAAAGCCCAGCTGTGCATCGTTAGGCTGCGTCCCCGCCGCTGGAGGACTGTCACTCACACACCGCGGTAACCGGAGACCTGACTCCTGTGTTGCTTCTCCATTATGAGTGTGGGAATGCTGACAGGCTTTTAGAGGCAAGGTGTGTTACCGTGACAACAGAAGCACTCAGTGAAAAGGGCTGTGAAAGAGAAAGGAGGCGTGGGGTGGGGTGGGGGGGGTGGGGGGGGTTCTCACAGATCTTAGGAAAGCTGTGGCTGCAGTCACACATTCACCAGCACTTCTGTGTGTAAGGAGGCAGAATCAGGACGTTTCTCTCGAGCGTCATTTCAGGTCTGGCGAGGCGCCGTGAAGAGCCCTCTGTTCTCGCTGCGTGACACATTTCCAAAGCCAACAATAAAGCCACGCCACTTCTTACTCACAGGTACATGTAATTACATTCTGGTGTCTGGGCCGTCGTGCGGAGGGAGAACTTCCTCTCACGACTGGGCAGCGGGGGCGGCGCCCTCAGCCCCCGCGGGGATGACTGCTCTTCCTCATGAGGACCTGCGGGGGCCGCGTCAGCCGCGATGGCCTCTGTCACTCGGCCGCCCTCTCCCACACGCGCCACTCCTCCCACCGCCATCCTGTAATCGTCTTTTAATGAAACCGAATGAGGCCTGAGGACAGCTACGCACGCATCAAAGGCAACACAATGTATGTGATTCATAATAACAGGACGAGTTACAGAGCTGTGCATCTTAACGGCTGATTGGCTGAGTGAATGATGTAATCAATACATCCTGAAGAAAGAGCACTACAGTAGGTGTTGTGAGGCAGTACATCTGTACTCACTGCTGATTGATTATCCATAATGTCGATAAGCCACCTTTAGTGCTGGCTAATGCATTGCCGGGCAGAGACCACATTTGTTCATACATCTTTTATTCTTTCACCTCAGGGGAGTCAAAAATAAACGATCTATTATGTCCACAGAGCTAGAATGTGCCACCTAATGAGCACAGCCCCTTGGAGCATTCAATAAGACTCCTAGAAAGGGACGGGCCATGCTTTGTGATCCAATATCCTCTCAACTTATTTGAAAGTGAATTGAAGTGTGCTTTTCTATTCCCGGTTGTTTGCTATCTGTGCGTGACAGCTGGCTGTCATTTAGCAAAGGTGTGTGAGGGCGATCTGCAGAGCCTCTCCTACACTGGGTCTTTGCACATCAGAAAAGGTCTTCTGATTTCCTTCAAACTAAAAGCACTTCTCAGACCAGGGCATATTCCTATCATAACCTATGCATAAAATATCATTCAGAAAGAATAGAGAGAGAATGGGGGAAACATATTGAAGTGACTGTCACGCGACAGCAGGGAGGTTTTTTAAATTGTCCTCTTTTAAATGAGGTCTGATTTTGGAAGGCAGGACAATGTTGACTGTGTCTTATTTAGATGCAACTCTACAAAGCCCAAGATATTAAGTACAAAAAGGACAATAATCTGTTTTATACAAAGAATAAGCATCTGCCAAGTGCCTTGCCCTCTTCCTTGTAATGCAAGGCTGAAAAATATACTTTATTCACAACATGAAGATTAAGGTTATCACAGTGCCTCCCCATACACGATCTAAGAAACTAGATGGACACAAGGCGAGGACGGTCTAGTACGACAGCTCTCTGGAAAAGTGTCCACCCATAACCAGAGTTACACAGGGTGGGAATACTGTGGAGTGGAATGACAGCCAGAGAAGACTTTGGACAAAGGATGTATGCAAGACGCTCAAACATCACAGGTAAAACACGAGACTGGTGGAAGACATGAGTTTATAACATGTGCAGGTGGATGTAGATGTAGGAAAGGTGTTCTGAAGAAGATAAATCAATAATATTCATTGTCTGTAAAAAGAAAACGCATGACCCAAATCGTGATTCGGGCAAAGCCCGGGCAATGTTCACGCCCAGGACCCTCACCGAAGACACACATCACACTTCTCTGAATGTGCGTTTGCTCCTTGCTGCCTCTGAAGTGAGGGAATAACCGTGTTGCCGCCACACTGCAGCCTCGTCACCGCCTCCCTCTCGCTGCGGCCCGATCGATGCTGATTATGACGACCTTAAAAAGCCCCGCTGCTCCCTTCCTGCTGTCATTACCGTCAGTGAAGGCCAATTTCCATTCAAAGCAAATGCAGCGGTGTCAGATTCCATGCTTGTGTCATGGCGTGTCTAACTAAATGAGGCTCATGTTGCCCGACACGTGTAGGAAGGAGGGATTATTAAAGGTCTCCTGCTCTGGTGGACCACAGAGGACACTTGGTTTAAAGGACTCTCTGATGTGACAGCTGTAGAAATGTGAACCGCTAATAGATCTTCACATCAAAATGTAAGAGCAGCTTTTATCAAGCCAACCTCCAAAAGAGTAAAGGTACGACATCACTCCTCCCTTTGATGGAAGTAATCACGCTATGTGATGGATTAGGTCTCTATTGTATGAGCTATTGACGGAGTAATTAGAGTGGAAACGGGAGTGAGCAGCACGCAGCCGGGTCTCCCACAAGGACATCGCTATTGTTTTCAAGCCAGGGAGGAAGAAAGAGGAAAATCAAACACACTCACATCATTTTAAATAGTCCGGCCTCCGTAACGTCACACATCCAGATTGAAATGTCCTCTGTCACTTTGGACGAATGCGTTGCTTTGTGACGGAGGCTGTGTCTAAACCAAACACACACACACACACACACACACACACACACACACACACAAGGACATCTCAGTCATTTGTCCAATTAGTTCGTAAAGGTTGGGGAGTGGTAGTGACAGTGCACATCGGAGGATCCCCACGAGGCGAAGCTGCAGAGTCAGGGTGGTCTGAGCGGAGCTGAGGGTGGGATGGGGGTTGAGGGTGCAGGTCCTTCCTCTGGAGGGAGGCCAAATCATCCGCTCTGTCCTCCGAGGGCTTTTTAGTCTAGCCGGCCTCGGTGAGTCATCGCCGCTTCAGCCTCGACCCAGAGACGACTACACAAAGTCACAACTACACAAAGCCACAACTACACAAAGTCACAGCTACACAAAGTCACAGCTACACAAAGTCACAGCTACACAAAGTCACAGTTACACAAAGTCACAGCTACACAAAGTCACAGCTACACAAAGTCACAGCTACACAAAGTCACAGCTACACAAAGTCACAGCTACACAAAGTCACAACTACACAAAGTCACAACTACACAAAGCCACAACTACACAAAGTCACAGCTACACAAAGTCACAGCTACACAAAGTCGCAGCACTCGGGCAGCAGGCCTTCCTTATTACCTGCTCCAGCAGTGCACAGATGACACTCTGCCCCTCGCTGGCCGCCTCCCGCATCTCTGAGTCAGAGCGTCTATTTTAAGGGCAACTCATTCCTATCTATCAGATGTGTCGATCAACTATTCAAACGGCAGCGCTGGCAGATGGCGCTGAGATTACAGGACGCGTGTACGGTCGTCGCTCAGCGTGTTTCATCTAAAGGCTTCATTGTGGGGCGAGCTGCACGCGGCTCGGTTGTGTTGGGGTCTTTTGTCACAGGGGTTCAAAAAGCTATTCCTATGGCATGCGTGTGTATTTTTGTTATTTTTCCTTCTGAAAAGAATAGGTTGTTTTTGTTGGAGCAGAGAGAGAGAGAGAGAGAGAGAGAGAGAGAGAGAGAGAGAGAGAGAGAGAGAGAGAGAGAGAGAGAGAGACGTCTAATGAGGCACCCAAACACTCAAATATAACATTATATTGTCATCGCGTTAACGTCGCGCCGCTCGCCTCCTTCGGAGAGCCGTACTTCATCGGCCGTATATAGCTTGTTGAGGACGTTCTCACCGCCGCCTGGTCTGCCAAACGGAGGATCAAATGTAGCATCAACAAAAAGAAACTGTCAGCGGTGACACAATACTCCCTTCCCTTTATTAGCGGTGTAGTCAGAGTGGAAATGGGACGTGGGGAGGAGCACTTAGTGACTAGATCCCCGGAGGTTTGAACAAGTCAGATTTAAAATTGCTGCTGCAATTGAAGCATGAAGAAGACAGAGTTGTAAAAAAAAGGGAAGAGGGGCACAAAGGCAGTGTCGGAATCGGACCTGTAGATAACGCGGTCCTGCAGTTAGGCAAGGCATGTATAAGAAAAGGGTCACATAGTTTTCATTAAATGTAAGAGCTCTTATACTCAGGTTACCTCTGACTGTATTTCTTTTTAATGCTCCTTTAAAGTTGTTACTTTGCAGGAACCATCCGCCCTGCTGTCCTTAATGCTCAATCAACTATTACATTTCCATCAACTGAACTGAATAAAAACCCGTCTTCCCGCTCTCTGTACGCTGGTGTGATTGGGTTAGCCACTTTTATGACCTGCGCCCATCAGCCTTGAATGTTACTGCACCCTTGAAAACTAGATCAGTTCACAAAGTTAATCCATCTCCGTGGCTTAATGACGCAACACCAGCCGTTAAAATAAATAAATAAATAAAAGAGGACAGATAAGCTGAATACAATTACATGTAAACCTCCTGTAAATTATTCTGATCTTAGGAAAGGCAAGTAGAAAGGGGATGAAGATGCAGAAATGTCTTTGACGTGAAGTCAAATCTCCATCTTACACTTTTCATTATATTCCCGGAAAATATATAAATTTAAATTTGACCCCATTCAATGTTTAATGTCAGTGTTCTTTGACCCCAGGTTGTTTTTCACTGTGTCAAACTTATAAGAAATATCAACTTTTTTATATATTTAAAGGTCTATTTAGGTAGTCAACAAACAGACATAAAGTACCTCACACTTAAACGTGGGAAACAATATTAATTCTAATAATTTTCAGGAGGTTTTAATTGCTGGGGTCAAATTGACCCCGAGGGTAAAATATATTAGTAAATGTGAAGATAACAGGAGGGTTAAGCTTGGTCCAGGAAAGTATTTCGTCTTTTTTGGTTTGATACAGTGGATTTCAAGCTGTATAGCAGCATTCAGCCAGATGATGATGTCATTTTAATTGACCGCCTAGTGGACTTTTGGGCTTAATATTACTTGTGAAATAGAATTGTAAGTGCCGTGAAGGTGTAACATGATTGTCCATTAAAAGTGACGTAACCACACAGGACTGTTGGAGCGCGTCCTCTGGTCACGCGCTACGTAATAAAGAGTCGGCCCCACACGGGGCTGCAGCGCACCCAGCCAGTCAAGAGTGTCACCCCAGGACACCGAGGACCGGCATCTTCTTAACACACTAATGTCAGCGCCGGTTCCAATAAGCCATTAGTATCCACTGTGCATGATGACTCAATAGTTTATTCTTTATGAGCATCATCAACAACCGTTTAACTGGGCCCCAGTTTCCTATCGGATGCTATTACAAGTCCACCCAAAGACTGTTAATGGAAACATTATCCGATGTGGAAATCCTCTCCATGTCAATTGCTTTAATTGTATCCATATTTCTAGTATTTCCTATAATCCGCTCTGTCGGGGTGCAGCGAGCTGCTTTAGTGTCTTGCAGAGATGCCGCGGTTAGCCAGAGCGCAGAAGGAGGCTTTAAGGTGGACTCCGAGTGGGACTTCAAACAACCTTTTCAGCATGCGGCGAGTGGGCGGCGCAGTGGGGGTCGGACGGCATTAAGAACCACAAGTTCCCTATTAACGTCCCCCTATGCATCCATATGCAGCCGCACGCCTCGCTCCCGATTCAAAGCACCACGTGAAGCTGGCTGCATTATTCAATTTGTTCCTTCAAGAGTATACACTGTCAGCAATGTGCAAACCGGGACTGAGCCCAGCAGAGGCGCTGGCACAGGAAGGACTCTCCTCGCTGGAGAAAAGCCTTTTATTTCAGTCACAGTGATTCTCTAAGGACGAGGTCGATAATCACAGAGCGCCGGCGGCCAAGACGCCGTGAATTATTGAGCATTATGATTTGTTTTCCAGTGAACCTCCAGGATCTTCATGTGGTCCTTCTGTTCGACTGGAGAGAGGAGACATGCCGACACATTAAACAGTTGGTCCTATAAGAGCTTTGCCCTGTTGTTGTATCTTATTGACCCTTGAAAAGCGACCCACACTGGCACTTAGCATACAGGCCAGCGTGTCAGATTGAGGCTCCCGCGATGCAGGGAGACGGCGTTACCACCGTCATACGTGATAAAGCGCTGGGAGAAGTCGCTCTGCTATCTTAAATGCAGTCAGGAACTGCTAGTCGCGGCCCGGAGACGCCTCGGATGGAGGTTGGATGAAAAGAGGATGGCTGTACCCTCCGTGCGCCCCAGGGGCAATTTCAGATTGAGGGTGATTGTTGGGGCGGCAGCAGGTAGACGGGCAGGCGAGCTTCCTCCCAGCACAACTAGAGCGGCGCAGTCCTCTCGGCCCTTCACGCCAGCTGCCAGTCCCTGCTGTGCTGTGGTGAAGAGATAATGTGGGCAGTTGCTCTTTACAGTCATTTCATCGTATCCTTTCAGTCGAGGGAGACTCTCTCCGCAGTGGGTCGGCTGTAATCTTTTACACGTTTCCAGTTTGTCCATTTGATCTGCATTGAGGGAGGGAAGGGAGCCGTCTTTGTGTCCCGTCTTTAAATCATCCTGAACCCAAGCGGCTGACGGTCACTGGTGCAGACAGGAAGGGAGCAGCAGGCTGCCACTGGCGTTTCTTCTTCCCCATCAATCAGGCTGGGTTAGTTTTTAAATCGATCCAGTCTGAAGGAATGACAAAGGTGTGATGATACCGCCGTCATGGACCACAGCACTGATGTTCATCGAAATATGAATCCAATGATCTGGCCCACTGCCTTAAACATGGTGTTGTATTACAGTTTTTAAGGCCATCTTTTTGTTAATGGATTTCTCTCTAAATTTAGAAGCACACATAGATAAAAATAAGTCATGCAGGATATGAATGAAGGGGGGATATGATGTCTCAGAGGAGCAGGTATTTTCCAAATGCTTGAAAAAGCTTCAATTAATAATTAGCAAAGAAAAAAAAGCACGAGGAAAAAGTATATACATATACACAAATATATATAAATAAAATAGGAAAAGAAAAGATCAGCAGCTCTGTGGGATGTTATTTAGCAACAGCCGTGATTTGAACTAAATGTGAGATCAGAACGCTAACATGCTCATCATGACAATGTTGTCACATGCTCATGTTTCAAGTGTTTTCACATGTTGGCATCATACTAGCATCTTGTAATTTAGCACTAAATATAAAGCTCATTGCGAAGCCAGCACGCTGCTCAGAGGCTGCGGCTGAGACTGAAGCAGTTCTAGAAGGTCGTGACACGGACAAGACGCTGAACCCCAAGTTGCTCTTCAGACTGAAACCCTGCAGCGTGGCTTGTTGCTCTCGGTGTCTGAGTGTGTGCGTGAAGGAGAGGGACGTTGTTAAGCTCTGTGGATGAAAGTGCTCCCTAAATACAGTCATTTAGCATTAAGAAACAACAGGGCGAGGCTGAAGGAAACACACTAGCTGCCTTTTAGGAGGAAGGAGTCGCCCCTCCACAGCCAGAGGACCAAAAGTCACAATAATTCACCCCTTGACGACTATGTCAAATATGCTAAATTAAAATGTGTGGGACTGGCAAATCCACACATGGACATTGCCAGCTGAACGCTGTTAGTATGACTAAAACTATTTCCTATATGCCGATTTATCCTACGAATGGAGATTTAAAGTACCACACTTTACTAGTGGACAAAATAAAGTGTATTAAGCGAGAATACAACACAGTTGCTACTGTCAACCAATGTGTGCTCCCTGCTAATATAGTGCTAAAGCGTACACACACCCAAAGGCCACTGGCACCAAGTAGTGCCTTTGAACTTCCTAGCATGGCTCATTACTAATATTTACCCATTAATGGCTCCTAAAACTCATCTGGATAAAGGTTTTGTGTGATTGCGCCAATATGGCTTTTAATACCCGCCTTCAGGTGTGAATTGACTGCCGAGAATTATCCAATCAAATATTTAATGAAAAAAGGGATCCATAACTCTCGGTGGATGGACGGGCGTGCTCTGGTCCCTCAGCGTAAATTAACTACGTGTGTCAGAAACCAGACAGACCATTACAGCCCCCGAGTCACAGAGGGGAAGAAGGTGAAGACACACACACACACACATACGTGCACACACATACGCACACGCACTTAGGAACAAGCGATGTTAGCTATTAATAGTTTGTGAGCTTTCCCCACCAGAGCAGTAAAGTAGACTCTTTCCTTAAGCTTAATTGCATTTCCCAGCACAGTGGTGTTTCTCCTCGATGCTTTAAGAGTTTAAGTCTCTGTTTTGTGTGACTCTTGGTGACGATCCAATTCATCTACGATCCCATATTCTGTCTGCCGAACACGACAAACATAGCAACCAAAACAACAACAACCGGAACGAGCAGTGTGCATCAAAGCGGCATTAAGCTTGTGTTTGTGCGTGCGTGTTCGTGTGTGTGTGTGTGTGTGTGTTTGTGTGTGCATTTACAGTATGTGCGCAGCCTACTTGTGTGAAACCAAAAGTTCTCCAGGCAATAAGAAATCCTGCAGTTATTGGATTGCTGTGCTTCACTTCCTCTTGTCGTGGGAGGAGAGAGAGACAGAGCAATATCGTACTGCAGCACCTCCATCGCATGGACAGACAGAGACCCCCCCCCCCCCCCATCACATCACATTCACCTTCACCTAACTGTCTACTGGATGGCTGGATGTATAAGTGAAGGTATTTTAAGCCATACTCTCCATACATCTTAAAACGGTGCTGCCCATATTTTTTTATATACTTGTATCCCTTCACCAAGACTACACTCCCCGTTTGCTCCCTGCTATGAGGTGCTGATGTCCTCCAGCTGACGGGGGCTCAGGCCTGTGGGATGAAGTTGCCCGTGTTTTCCCAGGCGGCCGAGCATATTGGCGGCCATCTGGCCCTCTGCAAGCAGAGCTCCATCCATCCCCCCCCCCCCCCCCCACAGAGTCCAGAGGCCGTGGCCGCTGTGCCCTCAGAGACCCAGCACCGCTCTCGTCTGGCCTCTTTGACATCTTCAGCTAGTGAGGGGATCAGACCATACACTGAGACAAATATTTAGTCTCAAATTATTATTTCTTAGTACACGACAAATGCTTCTGCTTAACTGTTTACTTCCTCAGATTTCATCTTCGAGAGCTTTGAATCAAAAATCACTTTTTGAAAACAGGACGGGGCGGTAAAGTCCTGTCACTCTCCGGATCATCTGTCTGTTGTCACTGTCGGACATGAAATGATGTGTATTTCCTCAGGCGGCAGCCTGACAAGCAAAATCAAGCCTCTTAAATGCGTCGCCTCCAGGCGTGTGTAGCATTACATAACGCAGCTCCACCATGATGTCCATGAAGACACCCGGCTGTACATCCGACTACAGTATGTTCTCAAGCAGCGGGACAGAATACATGGAGGGGGACGACGAAATGGAGAAAACATTGAATGCAACTAGAACACACACACACAAAGCTACGTTCGGCGCACACATATTTTGAACATGTGACGTCAGTCATGAAACCCAGACTTCAGAGAGAGAAGACATGTCTCCTCATGACGGTTAAACTTCTTATTTGATTCTAAGTTTTCATCTCTGCCGAACAGGCCGAGTAATCTAAGGAGACGAGTGATCTTGACAGAGCACCCAAACCCAGGAGCGTCGCTATCAGAAGCAGCGTGAGAGATTTTTTAAGTTTCTAAGAGTCAAAGAAGGTCCTTTTCTGTGTGAGCTGCAGACTCCAGGTATTTATTACAAAGAGGGAGGTTTGCAGTAAATCCAAGTCGCCGCTAAGCCCTAAAGTCTGCAGTGGCACACGGTCCACAACAAGCCCGAGAGAGACACTGTACCACTGAACCACTGACGCAGCCACTGTCAACAAATATTCCACATCCTGTCTCGCCCATCGCGCCACTAATCTGTTTATAAATGGACCATCATTGGGAGCAGGATGAAACAACGGGTTTGGGACGGTGGGACGGGATCCGTCGGCTTCGGCCGCCTTTCAGAACACGTTTCTTTGCCGTAATCAAGACAGCGGGCTGGCGGGGTAGCAGTGGGTCCCGGCGTTTAAGTCTGATCAAAAGAAGCTTTTTTTTCTCCAAAGTGGGCTGTCAAGAGAACTAGCAGAGAAATAACGAGCTATTCGTCAGTTGAGGAGTAATACCTCCCCCTCCCCCTCCCCCCCATCGTCCGTTCCCAATCCCGGCCCTCGAGAACCAGATCCACGTAATTAACCATCAATATTGCTCACCCTAATATTAAAGCACCTCATGTAACAGTTCAGCTCCATACCTTCCTTTTTTATTAGTTGTTTTCATCCTGTCTCTCTAATTATCCTGTCATTCCAGATCCTGCTTCCCATCTCGTCAGTCCAACTCCCTTCACCTGCCTCTGGTCACTCCCTCGTTAGTCCCTCCCTTCCCTCATTCCCTTCACCTGGTCCTAACGCCCTCCTCACCTGCCTCTGATCACCTCGTTAGTCCCTCATTCCCTTCACCTGGTCCTCACGCCCTTCTCACCTGCAGCCCATCCCCTCATTAGTCCCTCACTATTTAGCTCCCTCACTTCCACTTGTCCTCTGCCAGATTGTTTTGTGTTCTTGTTGACCAAGCTCCCCAGCCAAGTGTGTTTATCTGCTCCCGTCTGTTTTGTTCTTGCCGGAAAATAAATTATTTTCCAGTTCTGTCTCCTGAGTCGTGCATTTGGGTCCACCCTAATACTCCCGTGACACCTCAGGGGCGAGGTGATAACCCTTCACACTGAAAGGACCTCTCAGCGCCCGAATCCCTCACCGACGGGACTGACAGCTTATTAAAATATCGGAGGGCTGAAGTGATGGCACAGAGCATCGGCAGGAAGAAGGTCCAGAGAGGACAGGGGGCGCTGGGCTCGTTTGAAGATGGTGGACAAAGAGACCTCTTGACACTCGAGTGTCCGGCAGATACCGGCTGGCACGGACCGGTGGGCCGCCAGGAGCCGGTCCGTGGGGCATTGCAGCGAATGTTTGTCCAATAATAAAGGCCAGATAACACACACACACACACACACACACACACACACACACACACACACACACACACACACACACACACACACACACACACACACACACACACACACACACACACACACACACACACACACACACACACACACACACACACACACACACACAGCCCGCCTTACCTTTCTGTAGACGATCATATTGGGGGAGTCCTCCTCTGAATCAGTGGTGGCCCCTCCCTGGTCTCGGGACCCCTCCGCCATCTTCACTCAGTCCTGTCAACCAAACAGATGAACCACATCAACATAGCTCAACAATTCATCCGGCCAAAATGTATGCTGCTGTCTCTGAAAGGAGACGCCTGTCGGTGTGGACGGATAAGAGGGCCGAGGTGGGCTGATGGAAGCTGAATATTAACTGAGCTGACAAGTCAGCCCGGGGACACATTGTACAGCGGTGAGTCCCTGTGGGGCGACTGCAGTTAGCACGACCGATGGGGGAGCGGCTCCTGAACACGACGCTTTCAGATTCAATGGTCAGTGTGGAAATGTGTTAGCATGAGAGGCTAGAAGTAGTGGATGCACAGCGGAAATATAGATCAAAGTAAGGGATACATGTTTGAAACAGTTATTAAAAAGTAACGGATGCCTATTTAAAGAGCTGAAACATGGTTGGATAAATACAAAGCTAGATGTATGTAGATAGTATGGAAGATGTATGTGCTAGTATATATAAATATATATTTTTTCCTTTTTTTTTCTTTATTTTATATTAATTTAGGATAGGAATTTATAAGCATTTTTTGCTTCTACCTATACCTTTCAGTCTTTCTATTTTGTATATTATATAGGATAATATTGTATTGTATTTGATTTGATTGACTGAATAAAATACACCCACAAAAAAAAATACACAAATAAGATGTTGTAGCTACACTAAACTGGATAAATGACATTGTTATCACAGAAATGGTTAAATGGTTGACACTTATGCAACTTCACATGATAGGAGAGAAAATGCAGACTTGACCACATTGACATGAGTTAAGTTGCATGATAAAAAGATTGCAACAGCATCCTGTATGTAATCAATAGTGTCAAAGAACATCCAGTTGAACATCAACTGAACACGGAGTCCCTCTGGAGTACAGCACCAGCTCAGGGAGTCAGGGCGGCAGTAATGATGTATACTGCACAGATGTTTGCCGACAACACAAAGTCAATGTGGCCTTAAGGAGATGAGTCATCTTTCTTTAAAAACACACGGGTTCCTAATGAAGGAGCAGTCAGTGACGTGACGCTGACAGTCTGACTGGTCAATGAGAGCCGCGCCGCTGGCCGCTGTGTGGATGCTGTGCGTTGGTGGTCGCCTCACGTCTGCCTGGGAGTAGCATGACGCGGACAGAGACTCGCTCCACGCCACACAAGTTGCAGATCGATTGACGGACGGATGGATGTTGTGATAGTGATGGTTTTAATTGGTTGTTACTAGTTTATCTTAGCATGCACCATATAATTTTTTTGGCATATATATATATATATTGTTTTGCATATATATACAGTAATAGTATACATAATATATATATATATATATATATATATATATATTGTTTTGCATATATATACAGTAATAGTATACATAATATATATATATATATATAATTACATATATATACTATATATATATTGTTTTGCATATATATATATATATATAGTATGTATATAGTGCAATCGGTGCACAATAATCGGTGCACAATATGACCTTTTTTTTTGTAAAGAAATATTTAAAAGGCCCATTTCACTTGATCTCTACTTTAACAAATAGATTTACAACCCGGACAAAGTCCCCAACACTTTCCTCTTGGCCGTCTCCCCTCTCCCTGCTTCTTTCTCTCAAGAGAATTAATTCTGCTTAGCGAAGGATTTCCATAACCAGGCTGGTGACGGGGCTCCAACAAGCCCCCTCAGCCCCGTCTACCCTCTGCCATCGAAGGCTCCTGTGCGTATTAAACGAGTTAAACCATTTATTAGTCCTTTAATCGTGCTGAGGGAAGAGGGCGAGGGGGTGGATTACACAGTTCGACACATTCATACATTTTCAGTACTTAAAACAAAGTGCGGGAGGATAAAGCTGCCCGAAAATAAATAATCACACGGCTCACCGGACCTCACTCTTCACTGTAACTGCTATTTGAGTTTGAAACATTAACTGTGACGTGCTTTTGAGGGAAGAAAAGCCCCGAGGACACAGAGAGGACTTCATGGCACAATATGAAACCTTAGATACATGAACTGAATCATAACACCGTGTCTGTCCAAGGGCCAGCCGCTAGCCAAGGGATCGGGACAAGTTGAATTATGTAATTGTAGTCGTGCAATGTGACAAATCTGCACATCATTTGCTCTGGCAGAGACATTTAAATTGTTCAAATGTAAGCTTAAAACAACAGCAGCCGTGTACCGTGAGGCGGCGTCGTCCCTCTAATTGAACACTCTCCTCTATTAAACCACAGAGCACGGGGATGCGCATGAGTGAATAAGTAATCATCCGCTCTCGCCTGACTGTTTGTTATTGCCACCAGAAGTGCGGAGTGCAGCAGCACTCCCCATTGGTTAACACGTCCGGGCTCTTTTTTAGAGTCTGAGCACATTAGACAGCTAATCTTTGCGTCCGCCTCGAGGGCCGTTTAGAAAGGCCGGCCGGATGGATCGCGTAGTAGCACCTGCTCAAAGAAAGTGGTCGGTTGCAAGATGACAACTGAAAGCTTGTGTCACCGTGAAACAGACGGCACACACACACACACACACACACACACACACACACACACACACACACACACACACACACACACACACACACACACACACACACACACACACACACACACACAACATGCCCTTTGGAACAGTGCACGTGTGGGTCTGTGCACATGCACTACCTCAAATCCAAGCAAACAGCAATTTATGAGGAGACAAACACAACAGGACACTGCACACATATTCAAAGGGCAGACCCCCCCCCTCCTCCTCCCTCCTCCCTCCTCCGTCCTCCCTCCCTCCCTCCCTCCCTCCTCTGCAACAGCTCAAATAAACCACTCTGCACCCAACTGAATCAAACTGAATCAACTTGTTCACATGTAGAAACAGAACCGTGCTCCACAACCATATTGTGGGTCCCCAACATGTTCGATCCCAGCAGGTGCTCAGCCGACAGCGGTGCAACATCATCATCATCACTCTGACACTTGACGGTGGACGTTACTGAAGCATTCTTTACCTTAGAAACAAAATGAAGCCTGGTCCACTCTGTTCCCCGGATGGCTCCCCCTTAGCAACAAGCGGCGGGCAGGTTCATGGTATAATTGGCAAACGGGGAGAGATGGAGATGAAGAAGACAGGGGGATGAAAGCAGTGGAGCAGCGTGAGAGAGAGAGAGAGAGAGAGAGAGAGAGAGAGAGAGAGAGAGAGGGAGAGAAGCTGGCTGGCCACTGCAGTATTCCTCTATTCCTCTTCTTCTTCTTCTTCTTCTTCTTCTTCTTCTTCTTCTTCTTCTTCTTCTTCTTCTTCTTCTTCACAAGTCCTGCCTTGCCCCGGCAGTTCAGGAGATCCTCACATGTGTGCACCTCGATCCTCCCCTCTCCCTCCGTCTGCATGTGCTGGAGCCTGAGCGAGAGCGAGAGCGAAAGAGTGTGTGTGTTTAAGAGAGAGGGAGAGAGAGAGAGAGAGGTAAGGGAGGGGGGAGGCAGGGAGATGCTGTGCAATAGAGAGCAGATCAAGTTGGGAAAGGGGAGGGATGAAGGAATTAGAGAGAATATAAAGAGGAAAATAGAGGGAGGAGAAAGATAGAAACAGCACGGGTGTGTGTGTGGTGTGTGTGTGTGTGTGTGTGTGTGTGTGGCGTGTGTGTGGTGTGTGTGGTGTGTGTGTGTGGTGTGTGTGTGTGGTGTGTGTGTGTAGTGGATACACATATGGAGCAAAGGAGGACAGAGAGATGCACACTGCAGCAGCGCCCACTGATGCTGAAAATGAGAAACATTTCATTAGGGGAATATTGAAACGCTAATAATAAAAACAAGTTCCTCTTTCGGAGCGCGGACTCAGAGGCAGGCTATAAATATACATGTCAGACTCTTTCAGAGATAACGCTTTGCAGTTTTCCATTCAAAGCATATCCATCTCTTCACATTACTATGAGTACCATTTGTCGTGCATGAGGATGAGCTTACCCTCTCTTCCTCCAGCTCGTCCCTCCTGCACGTCGGTGTTCTCCTCTCTCCGTCTCTGGATTGAAAACTGTGGACTCAGTGGAGCGTGAACGGAAAACTCAAACCAACGAACCTTTCTTTTCTTTCTTCCTACAATAAATTAGATCCCCAAAGCCCCCAAGGAGGAGACTCAAGAAATACATGGCCAGTTGGTGAAAGCTTCATGCAGCGTGAACACACACCCACACACACACACACACACACACACACACAAACACCCGACACACATACACACACACACACACACACTTGTGTTGACAGAACCAGTTATCAGATAACTTTCCTGCTCGCTTTTCTGCACCATAGGTTCCTCACTCTTTCATATCAAATCACCCCCCCCCCCCCCATTGTGTTTTATTGTGAACATATTTGAGGCGCATTAAATACTCCTCATACAGAAAAGTAAAAGCCCAAGTTCCTTCCGGCCAAAGCAGAAGGAAGAACATTCAAAACTGCCTTTCTCAGTTGATGTGGTAACCCAGGGTAACCAAGGTCAGGTTCCTGTGAGAGCGTGACCCCGCGGTCCTCACCCCGCGGTCCTCACCCCTCACATTCCTCTCATACTTTTCGGCAGGTATGCCGTTTATTCAATCCCCCCTTCCCCCATATTGTAAGAGCTCTCACATCTTCACGGAGGCCATACCTCTCATGTACCATTGAGCAATATGAAGTAAGCACCCCCCCCCGATTACAACAAGCCACACACACATGACCCACGCTGACCTGCATATCTTACTGCCTCGTGAGCTGCTCCCGCATTAAGGAATACCATCATTAACAAGCTGACAGACAGACAGTCTAGACAGGCAGATAGACAGGCAGGCAGGCAGACAAGGCCTTCCCTAATCTGTTAGGCCCTGCTATAATCTGCATTAATGCTAAATTATTGAGCTCCCAGTTCACAGCCACACCACTGCCGGGGAGCAACACTCCTCACCCACATCACATATGGAGGTATTCATTATTAAGGGAATATATATAGACGCGTTAGCAACTTTTCGAGTCTGTCTAACGACAAGGTTCACGTGACCCAGAGGTATCGGTCAGAGACGAGGGATAGAATCCCAAGTCTTCATCCAGTGAGGCGGAGAAGTGAATATGAGAGTCTGAAAGAGACAAATCAAGTCGGCATCTTTCAAAGTTGGATGATTCTCTATTTAGCCACGCTAGCCGCGTGACTCCAGGGACAGAAACGGGACGGTCAGTTGAAATACCTCATTTGCAACAGGATACGTTATAAATTATAATCCAACGTCGTGCTTAGAGCCAAGCAGCAGACGTGGTGGTGAGAACCGGCCCAACCAGACAACCCGGGGCTAAATAGCTTGGTGTAAGGACTCAACATCATCGTGTTAGCGTCGTCACGGTGACCACGTGTCGACGTTACCTCGAAGTGGCAGAGCGCTACTCGCTAGCTTCCTCCACGGTGGAAGAAGAGGAGGAAGAGGAACTTGGAGTCAAACGTTAGCTTGAACCCTGACAAATGTCTTTTTGCACACAACTAAGTATAGACGTGTGTCCCTTCTTCTTTTCCATTGGAGTCAACCAGAAATAAACATATAGCTACCAGCACCTCCAATGAATGCTTCCTGCATATGGTCATGTTTTTAAAAATGATTTTAAAACAGAGCAAATAAAACATGTAAGCCAAATTGGCTCCGCATCTTAAAAAAATAGCATTGCAGCAGTGTAGAAACAACTCTGCAAGACTTCACCCCCCCCCCCCCGCCATCATTTCTTGGACCCATTATCAATGAGGTCATCCTCCTCCATCAATCAGCGACGGCCCGGTGCGATCACGATGATGCCCGAGTGGAGAAACAGCCGCTGCGTGTTAATCCCAAAGCAGTGCCCCGCCCCCCCCCCGTCCTGCCGGCCTCCGCTCGGCCGCCTCGGACCACCCCGGCTGAGGAATGACTTACGGACGTCGCCTTTGATGTTTTGTTTTGTGTCCGTCTTAAAAGGAATATACATCGTATATATATATCTGCCACGGCAAAAAAGACCAGTCTGTGAAGCAAAGTGTAATTCAACAAAATATCTTTAATAGATATAAACATTTTTACACATTACAGCTCAGTGGAAAGGATCACATGCTGTCACACATGGTCATAACGACGGTGGCAGGGGCGACCTGCTGTGCTCGGCGCCTGGGACTCATTGGTCTCGAGTCCGGCTCGTGGGTTCTGTCTGAGGTCTCCCCTGTGCATCTCTCATATAGCGCCTTTCACTCTCCACTATATCGAGGCCAATAAAGCACAGACATACAAAATAATCTTAGAAAATAAGAATGAAGGTGCAAGTTCAGATGAATATCAAACTCTTGTTATATACAGTTGCACAGTGTCCGAGTACAAAAGGAACAGTTATGAGGTTTAAATAAGGACTTTCTGTGGTGATCTACAGACCGACTGCAGGTCTGCTTTACATGCAGAGTGACGCACTACGGAGAACTCTGTAGCTGGAATATCAGGATGTACACATCATCTTACTGTGTAATCATATGTCTAACAGTACCGATTGAAAATAGAGAATACGGATCAGATTGGGGCATTGAAGCATGCTATGGATGGAGGGCATGTTGTCAGCAATAGGTGGCGCTGTCAATCAATCCACCGCATAAACTGTAAAGACATAAGAATTACAATTTGGGATTTTAAAACGTAGCTTTTTCCTTTTCAAACTCAGTTTGGAGTTAATATCTATGTATCTATCTATCTATCTCTATATATATATATATATATATATATATATATATATATATATATATATATATATATATACATATATATGTGTGTATATATATATACACACATACACATATATATATATATATATATATATATATATATATATATATATATATATATATATACATACATACATACATACATACATACATACACACACATAATATATATATACACACACATATATATGTATATGTACATACATTATATATATATATATATATATATATATTTCTATTTCTATTTATTTATTATTATTTTGCTCATATAGGTGACTGGCCATTATAAGTACATGCAGATCTCTAACTGCATACAACATTTTCTTTTCTTGGCCGTCATCTTCGTCATAAATACTCTCTACATACGTCGAGGGCAGAGGTGAGAAAATAAATGTTAACATCACATATTTACAATAATCTCAATAGGTGACACTGAACTGAACATTTTGTCCTGTGGTTTTAAAATACATATACTTTTCTTTTCATCAGCTTTTTAACCAGTAGTCCTTTTCAAGTTTTACTTGCTCTTCACCCTCTAAAAGTTAAACATTTGACACACTTCTTATTTCAGTGCATAGGACTTGACCTGACAGTGTTTACAGGGGTGTGTACACAGAGGGTCGCTCTGCCCACCTTACACACAGCATCTCCCATTATCTCATTTACATTTTTTTGTTTTTGGTTAGTAACACAAAATAATAATTGAAAATTGAAAATTTACAACACACTTGTCATCTAAATCTTAGAAAGAGTGAAGCTCTATCGTAGCCTATTTTCACCAACTCTCTCATGAGTGGAACACATTTTAAATTGTGTCGGGGCTTTTTTAATTGGAAATGTGTTCACTTGTAATGAGGTTAGCCGGGGAGATAAACGGGGACAGTGACTAAATCCCTCTCGGTTAGTTTCGACATCTCGCTGTCGCTGACATGCAACGGTACCAACGGTCCATGAGAGCGAACACAACACATCATATTGTGAACTCCTAAGGAGGGGAGTGCATGCTGATCAAAACGTTGCCGCTTCCTCCACGCCCTCCACGCCCCCCCCCCCCCCCCCCCAAGTCTTCATGGCGATCCAGACGGCTGACGTGTGACTCCATGTTGGCTCTGGTTTGTAAAAGCCCGAGAGGGAATGTTCATGATAGGAGTTTTTACAAGTAATTCTGTGTGTGTGTGTGTGTGTGTGTGTGTGTGTGTGTGTGTGTGTGTGTGCACCAATGAACAACCGAGTTTCAGGTCAGCTTGAGTAGTGGTCAAACTCCGAATGTGGAGCGGTCTGCGCCGTGTGGTCAGTTCATGTCGATGGTGTTAAAAACCCACTCTGTGAACTTCTTGAGCTTGGCCGAGGCGCTGTACGACTCCTCCAGGAGGCGCTGGTTGTCCTCCCGCAGGTCCTGGATCTGCGTCTGCAGCGACACCTTGGCGTCTTTCTCCTGGCGGCGATAGAGAGGAGAGTGAGCCGCGGGATCTCAGGTTTCTTTAAAAAACTATGTCTGGAGAACAGCATTAGAAGACATCAAAATGAAAAATTGGAAATGCAATGTCTTTCATCTTGTTTTTCACAAGAGATGTCTTAACTAAACACAGGGTCTTACACATGTTGACCAATGGATTTCCAGGACTTTAAACCAAATGTCCATGACCAAACTGAAATCTCGGTAAAAACATGAAAAATGTAGAACATTTTGTGTATTGTGTACGCCGGCTTATATTTTGAACGTCTTTCGTTAAAAAATATATTAATTATGTCAAACTTGGCGTAAATGAACATGTGATAACAAATTTCCATGACTTTTCCAAACTTTTATGATTTAATTCTTTTTCCATGACTTTTCCAGGCCTGGAAATTATCATTTTAAAATTCCATGACTTTTCCAGGTTTTCCATGACCGTACGAACCCTGTAAACAGTTGCTTGATGTCTACTTACTGTGAGTTGAAGCCCTATTTAAATGAAGTTCGACATTAAAACAATTCAATCTGATGCGTCACATCTCGTCAATCCGGTCTGTGCGTCTCACTCTTTCTGAAAGATGACTCACTTTCTTCAAGTCCTCCTGCAGCACTTTCACCATGGACTCCAGCTGGCTGACCTGTCCCATCAGGCAGGCCGGAGTCTCCCTGGGAAAAGAGACAGCCAGGACGTTAGCAGAAGAGAACAAACCCAGTGAAGCAGAGCTTAAAGCTGTGCTCCAATCAAAAGTCTCCCTTCTCAAGTCCTGTGGAGATTTAGTTGTTACACTGTAGTTACTGATTTGACTGTTTAGCAGGAAGTGAACCAGAACGAAGGACACGTTTGTGATTTCAGCTGCTGAAGTGTTTTGCGAGAGGGAAATCTACAGAGACTTCCATGAACCAATGCTGGAAACCAGTGGGTTAAAGCAAACACTGGTCCTGAGCCATGACCCCGAGGCCTCTTACCCAGGCGAGGGCTGCCTCAGTGGGGCAGCCTGAGGCTCGGCCTGCTGGGGGGGGCTGGCGGCGGTGGCTGCTGCTGCTGCACTCTCAGCCAGGGAGCTCTCCTCCTGGGCGGCGAGGAACACCAGCCTCTGCTCTGAATAGAAAACAGTCGGAAGGGGTATTGTTAGCCTGGGAGAAGGAACACATGCAGACCAACAGCGCCCTCTTCTGGTGAGGAGAAAGATGGCAGTTGGCCACGCACACCACTAAAAAGTAGTATGCGTCGTTAACTTTGACTTCCGGTGATTTCGTAGCCTGGATACCTGACCGAACTTAGCCCCGCCCTCAACATTTAGGCAGCACGGTGACTCAGTGGTTAGCACTGTCGCCTCACAGCAAGAAGGTCCAGGGTTCAAATCCCGGTCTGCCCGGTCGTCCCAGGTCCTTTCTGTGTGGAGTTTGCATGTTCTCCCCGTGCCTGCGTGGGTTTCCTCCGGGTACTCCGGTTTCCCCCACCATCATAAAGACATGCACACAGCTTTCAACCCGGTTCGTATGGATGTGAATGAATGTTGGTGGTGGTCGGAGGGGCCGTAGGCGCTGATTGGCTGCCTCGCTTCCGTCAGTCTGCCCCAGGGCAGCTGTGGCTACGGATGTAGCTCACCACCACCGGGATGACTGTGTGTGTGTATGACTGGACTCTGGACTCTGTAAGCGACTTTGGGTACTTAGAAAAGCGCTATATAAATCGAAATCATTAACATTTGAAGTCGGGAAGTTCGGTCTGGCATTGCTCCATTGGGGAGAAATTATCTCCGGACAGATATTGCCGGACCAATCAAATTGTCAAGGCAGGCTTTATGACGGACATATGAACAGTAACGTAACAAACCACGTCATAAAAAGGCGCTTGGTTTGAATTTGTTTACAAGCGTGCGTGCAGTTGAGTTCAACAACTAGGCGTCGCTTAAAACACGTCACATACTGCGTTGCTCTGATTGGTTGTAGCTCTATCCAATTGAACGAAGAGGCATTTCCTGGTTCGGTTGAAACCCCATAATCACAGCCCAACGGAGCGGTATCAGACTCACATTCTGACTAGAATTATGAGGATGACATCGTCAGGCTAGTGATTTCGAGGAGCGACAGAAAACACATGTGCCTACCCTCGAAGGCCTTGGCGGCGTCCACCAGGTGGGCCCAGTCCAGCGGGCCGTCCGCCTCGGTGTCGGGCAGCGGCATGAGGACGGCGTCCTGCAGCTGCTGCCGCTTCCTCTCCAGCTCCAGCTCGGAGCTCTCCGGGGCCGACAGGTCTCCTGGGAAGAGGGGACGGCAACGTGGACCATGGAGGACAGAGAAGATACAGGAACTGTGCAGCGCAAACGAGATGGCCGGTGATATGTCGAGTCTTTGGAGGCGTCAATCGATCCACGATTACGGACTGGCCTCTCACCCAGGGATTTGTGTGACGCCCGGCGGCTCGGTCCGTGGCGGGCGGTGGGGGAGCGGGGCATGGTGGAGCAGCTGAACAGGAGGTCAGTCGGGGCGTCGCGCTGTGCGCCGGCCGACGGCTCCCGCTGCCCGCTGTAAATACTCTCATCGGACAGCGTTCGGTGGAGGGGGCGGCGAGTGGGCGGCGGCCCTGGAAACAACGGCTTCACAAAGGAATGGAAATGGATGCCGATAAAAAACAAAGTGAAACAATGAAAGGCCAAAGCTCTTTTTTAATTGGTCAGGACTCTGCACCACTTCGCTACCATCAGAAGGGAACATCTGCCCTCAGCCCTGTCTTCGTACCTTCTCTTCACTTATAGGTGGAGGGCTGTCAAGGGTGATGAGCTTCTTCAAGTCCTCTTCCAAGCTGGACTTGGCGGTGTGCCGCTGGGGCGACTGGGAGCCCCGGAGGTTGGCCCTGAGCTGCGGCTGACCGCCCAGCAGACCGTCGCTCTGGTGCCGTCTGGAGACACGAGCAAGAGATCAGTTAAATCCAAATAACACATTATGTAGCAAATCAGGAAGCACATGGCGCTGGCCAAGAGCATAAAAAAACATGCCTGTGGTCAGCAGTTCAGATTCTGAGACTGGGAGGACTCTGAATGAGCTGCTCAACATCTATGATGTTAAAATGCCATCGACGAGACACCTAACCACCTAATCGCTTCACCCGGAACATCGTTGGTTTGGGCCGGACAATGAGACACAAGCTGCATTAAAAGAGCAATTATGTTTAGTGGCCCTTCTCTGGGAACCAAAAGATGTTTTTTTAATGATTTTATAAACCCTGTCACACCACATGGTGGCATTGTCGGACCAACTAAAACAGTATTGTAATGCGAGACAAGAAGACAAAATGTAACAACATACAGGACTGTGTCAGAAAATTAGAATATTGTGATAAAGTTCTTTATTTTCTGTAATGCAATTAAAAAAACAAAAACGTCATGCATTCTGGATTCATTACAAATCAACTGAAATATTGCAAGCCTTTTATTCTTTTAATATTGCTTTATCACAATATTCTAATTTTCTGAGACAGTCCTGTATATTTTCCTTTTCCCAGTCTCTGAAACTGGACGCTTTTCTACACTGAATGACGACACAGTTCGGGTCTTACTTGCGAGTGCTGCCGAAGTCTACAGAGTTGACCGTCCCGCCAGGTTTCCTCCATCCAATCAGGTACTTGGAGGTGGCTCCTTGGCGGGGGTAGAAGCTCTTGCTGCCGGGGGACGTGGGGGAGGTGGCTGCAGCAGCCGCCTCGTCTGCCCCCTGGTCCATGGGACTCCCCGAGTGGCTGGAACAGATGGTGCTAGAGAAAAAGGGAAAAAGGGGAAATCATCTATTAGACTTTGTTAGTTTTGTGCTGAAAAAATGATTCCCCCAGATACTCAAATTATCATACTATTTTAGCAGTTGCATTTAAATATTTGTATAACAGAAGACAACATATTTATCTTAAAAAACAGAAGTGAACCTAATCCAGCGCTGCATTTCATGCCATCTCTGTAGAGTCGATCAGCTAAGAACTTTTCCAGCAACTGAACAGAAGTAACATTTCTCCATAGTTTGAAATAAAAGCTTGAATGTTCAAACAGCAGCTTTTGTGCTGGCGTGCACATGCTATAAAACAAAAAGGTGCCAATGTACAGGTCTGCTGGAGCGGAGTTATTTCTGGCTGAGTGCAGAGGAGAAGGTGGAAAGCTTTAGATTCAAAAGGAAGTGGGATGGAGAAGAGGGGGAACAGTGCTGAGCTCACAGTCTGCATCTCAAGCAACTTCAAGCACTTCCTTTCTATCATGGATACCGGGAGACATATACATATATATATATATACATATATACATATATATATATATATATATATATATATATATACACACATATATATATACATATATATATATATATACATATATTATATATATATGTTTATATATATACACATATATATAAATACAAAAATATGTATATATACACATATATGTATATATATACATACAAATATATGTATATATACACATATATGTATATATATATGTATATAAATACAAATATATGTATATATATATACATATAAATATATACACATATGCGTATATATGTATATATATATGTATATATATATATAAATATATACATATAAATATATATATATATGTATATATATATATAAATATATACATATAAATATATATATATATATATATATATATATATATATATATATATATATATATATATATATATATATATATATATATAAATATATACACATATGCGTATATACATATACACACATACACATACATATATATAAATATATATATATATATATATAAATAAATAAATAAATAAACAAACAAACACACACAGTTCCCTCTCCCTGAATCCAATGATGTATGTCCACTATAATGATTCATTCTGTTTAATGAACCGTCAAGCAGGTCCACAAACTGCTCAGCTGACTCAGAACAGCAGCACACCTGGAGTGGGAGGCGGCATCACTCTGGCTATCAGGTAGGAGAGGAAAGGCCGATGGACTCGTCGCTGGGATCCCACTTCCTCCGATGGCGACCAGAGAGTCTGGGATTGGGGGCGCGGCGTCCGAGGCCCTCTGGCCGCCTGCTGTGTCATCCTGCTTCTGGAGTCTTTCCTTGGCCCTGAAGGCCCCGGTGGAGGAGGCCGTGCTGCTCTGAGTGGCGGTGAAGGAGGTGGCGTCGATGCCGCTGTCGGTGGACGTGCCCTGAAGGTAGCCGTTGAGCTCCAGATCGATGCGCACTCCTGACCGGGAGCCCACTTCGTACCACTTCTCGTCGCTGTGGGCGGAGCTAGAGGCGTTGCTGGAGAGCGTGTTGCTGCTGGACAGCGTGTTGCTGCTGGACAGCGTGTTGCTGCTCGACTGGCTGGCTGAATACGGAGCGTCCGGCTATTCAGAGGAGAAATCAAATCAGCATGTTCACCCTTTTTACGGGACATATTTTATATTTTCACTATTAAGAAATTGCAAGCTCACTGTTATTATTTAATGATTGAGCATGTGGCTCTAATTTAAAAGCGCATGTACATTACCTGCGATGGAACAGCCCGTATGCTACCACAGTGCCTCCTCTATCAACTGGGAACTTGCCAGTACGTATCGGAGCAAGACATTAGCTTCCAGTAGTGTGCTCATTGACTACAGCTCACCTTGGTGCCTTTGTTGGGAGACAGGTGGCTGCCCTGCTCCGATGCCTGGAGCCTAGGAATCACACCTTTGGAAAGCACGGGGTCTGTGGAAGGCAAAGACTTATGGGTAATGAGTCTTGTAGACGAGTGAAAGCACATTCAAAGTCACGTCATATTTAATGATGAAGCTAATCCTGAGACCAGAGTTTAGAGCTCCTCCCACCTGCACTGGTTTTGTCCCTTTCTCCAGTTCGGGACCATCCCACGCCAGAGCTGGAGCACACTTTCATTCCATTGACCCCCTCCCCCGCCAGCTGCCGCAAAGAGGACACAGAGGACTGGCAGCTGTTGTTATTAAACCTGGAGGGCAGATAAGATAAGATAAGGTATTCATTTATTAGTCCCACAGTGGGGACATTTCAGGATCACAGCAGTGGATGTACATAGAGCATTCATACAAATAAAAGATACAAATAAAAACACAAAACACAATACTAAAATACAAAATACTAATACTACTACTAAAATACAAATACTAAATACTAATACTAAAATAAGGACGATCCCTTATATATGCCAAGTAGTGCAGCGGGTCAATTAAGCGTGTGACCCATAATAGGAGAACGTACCCGTCGGGCATAGACTTCTGCCTCCACTGGTTGGAGCTCACGGCGTCCGTGTAGGAAGGAGCGTTCGTGTTGTGCGTCGTGCGGCCCATCGCTATGGAGCAGGCCAGAGCGTAGTTGTCGTTCCCCGGGGAGTATCTGTGTGGACGCACAACAAGTGTGTCATTAAAGAGCGACTGGAAACGGCCAGCAGACGGCGGCGGGCGAGTTTCATAACGCCATCATATTGGCGTTGTGACCTTTTGGGGTTGAGGGGTCGCCCGTCACTGGACACACTTCGGGGAATAGCAGCGGCGCTGCGGTCGCTGAAGTCCGAAGGCGGGGCCTTGATGAGCGTCCCCCCGGTGCCGGCGGCGCGCGTCTGAGGGCTGGACGAGGTGCGCGGCCACTTGGTGTTGTTGTTGTTGGTGGCGGGGCGGAAAGGGAACTTCAACTCGTAGGGCATGCCCTCCTTGTGGTTCTTGTAGTCCACCAGCGGCATGTGGTAGATCTCTGAGCAACCTCTGTGGGCACAGGAAGTGTTCGGTCAGAACGCGACGGCCTCGAAACGCCACGCGGACCGTTCCTCTCGCCTCTACAGATCATCTAAACCCACTTTACCTGCGCGGTGTGGAGTCCTCATGCGGAGGGATGATGACCACCTTGACCGTGACGGAGGTCCGGAGCAGGTCGATCATCTGCTCGTGAGACAGCGAGGCCACCGACACTTTGCATATCTCCACCAATCGGCTGCCCTGCCTGAGCCCCGCCTGCCAGGCGTAGCCGTAGGGCTCCACCTCGGCCACAATGCCCTCGAAGTTGACGTGGAAGCCCAGCTGGCCCAGGGCGTTGCGGCGCAGGGTCATCTCTGTGGTCTGGCAGCCCTTGGTCAACAGCTACAGAACAGAGAGAGGGAGGGAGTGGAGGTGTAGAGGGACACAGAGGGGGAAGAACACAAGCCTTTTTTAGATGAACTACTAAACCTTCTTCAAAGCAACCGCATCTTTGAGGATGCGTTTGAGGCCCAGCTAAGAGACGCATTTCATTCACAAACTATAAATACCAAACACTTGAATTGACATTTCTCGTGAATCCCATGGTAGCCGACTACCATAAGACACCCTGTCTAGCTGTGAAGTAAATATTAGTAAGTACACAGAATAGAAAATAGTAAAAATAGTAAAGACCAGCGATCCTGCTTTAGGGTGTATCAGTCGTGGTGGCAACAGAACATCTGCACTTTGTTTACAGTCAACTAGAGATGCAGAGTCAGCAGAATGATCCAATTGTCCCATCAAACCTCTGGCGTACCGACTCTCCATTGGAAAGCCACAGTAATGATATCAAATCACCAAATGACTATGTATTGTACTTAGCGTGACTCGTAATCATAGAGTCAACACAACAGCTGTGGCATTTTGCCCACTGTATCATTTGAGGCTACACCCTTATGCTGGTATAATGACACCAACACTACTTAGTTCTTATTTTTTCATACAGCTGTTGAAACGGAGAGGGTGTAACATGGCCTCACACATCAGGGGGCTGGAAGTCACCGATAGCCTGAGAAACATCACTGAGCTCTGCTGCCTACATACCCGGGGTCCTCCTATAGGCCCGACCTTATGTTTATTCTACAGTGTGTCATTGTTGTCTGTATTAGTGAAGCAGCACAGATAACCAGCTACAATGTAAATATAAATACTGTAAGAGCCACAAGTGTGTTTTTAGTCAATTTAAGTTTCAGAATTGTTTATAATTTAATATTTTGAATTATGCTCACCGTGGAGGAACTAAAAGTTGAATATATTAAAAGATGTTTACGTTAATGACTGACGCTCGCGCCGGGCTGTTTAATGACGTCATGACGGCAGCAGGTGTAGAACAGAGCCGCATTAGACATGAGAGATATAGGTTTTTTACCGTAAGACCATGACATCGTTTTGAACGTTTATTATTTATATACTTTGTCAGCGTTTTTTGCTGTTTAAAATAAAATTGAAAGAAAAGTAAAGGAACGGTCTCCTGTCATGCGCGTGAGAGGAAACTCATTGTGTCTGCAGCTCTTTAGCGGATTAAGAAAACAACGACGGAACGCCGCTACAAATACGGTGTTGCTCTGCCAGCGATGGGGTGTTGTGCTCAGTGTGACCTCCGAAGAAGACGCTGTAGCTAATGAGATGCACCGCCCCAGACGGTGGTGCTGCCCCACTGACCTCCAGTCGCTTCACCACCTCTCCAAAGTCTTCCGTGTTGTTGTTGATGGAGCGCAGGGATACGCTCTCACCACGCTCATAGTAGATCTTCATGGAGGCGGGGCTCCCCGTCGACCAACCAATCACGTCGCGCGTGGCGCAGTTGAACACGACCGCTTTGGCCTCCTGGTCCAACAGGATGATGAAGTCATTTGAAATGGCCAGAAGGCATTCGCGCTCCGCCCCGGCCACCTGGTCTTCAGCGTGAACCTGCCAGGTGACGGCGCCCAGGCTGCGTAGCTCCGCCCCGCTGTACGGGCGCACCTTTTCCCGGCGCTTGTGCGCCAGCGAGATGAAGGGGAACTTCCCGGTGGGTTCTACCGGAGTGCTGGTCACATGACGCTCTGCCAGGTCTCGGAGATACTCCTGCCGCGTGCGAGTTGCCATGGCGCCAAACTTATCTGACTTGTGGGCCGCGTTCTCAGCGTTGATGACTTTGCCCAACAGGAAGTCCCTGAAGACGGTGGACTTGGGGAAGGTCACGCCCTTGGGGATTGGGGGGCCGAAGGAGGGAACGTCCTGGGAACGAGTGACCGCCACACTGCAGAAAGGGAAGAAGAGAGGGGAACGGTTGTAAGTCATTTATGTACAATAAGTACATAAACAATATAACCCACCTGGCCAGGCCTTTGCAGCAATGTTCTTTAACCCTCCTGTGACCTTCACATTTACATATTACAAATTCTACCCTCCGGGTCAATTTGACTCCAGCAATTAAAACCTCCAGAAAATTATTAGAATTAATATTGTTTCCCAAGTTTAAGTGTGAGGTACTTTATGTGTGTTTGTTGACTACCTAAATAGACCTTTAAATGTATCAAAAAGTTGATATTTCTTATATGTTTGACAGTGAAAAACAGCCTGAGGTCAAATTGACCCCAAAGAACACTGACATTAAACATTGAATGGAGTCAAATTGACCCTAAAGGTAACAGGAGGGTTAAAAAGTATGGCTGGGTTGTATTCAGTCTCGAAAACAATCAACAATTGCAGAAATATAAAAAGGGAAATAATAAGTCTAAATAACTGAAGACAAATACATCAAAATATAATTAAACTAGAATGGGCACTCGGTAGAGCGCATACCTTCGCATATCACAAGATTGAATTATGAACAATTTGGCGCTAGTTTCACGCAAATCGGATGCCAATTAACCGAGATATCGCAAATTTACGTTTTTCACCTTTTCGTGAGCTTGACCTTTGACCCAATCACTCCCAAAAACTAATTGATTGTTCCTTGGGTCATGACCAATCATCCCACCAAGTTTCATAAGAATCGGCTCAGTTTTGTCTGATTTAGACGAATAACGGACGGACGGACGGACATATTCACAAATAAATACACGCCAGCCAAAACATTACCTTCTGCATTTTCAATGCGAAGGTAATAACAAAATATGAAAATATACAAACAAAACTTCCCGCCATCAAAGGGGAAATAAATAGGAAGAACACTTTTTTCCTTGGACAGAGCAGGGCTGTGACTCGGCGTAGTGGAGACTTCTTTACAGATTATTCCGAGGTTCCACCTCTAAAGGCATAAAGGAGGGTGTTCCTACGGCGCTCCTCTTGTTACCCGCCCTGCTCCTATTCCATGCACACAATGGCTGACCTCGAGTCGGCTTAATATAAATTAGTCAACAGGTGGAGTATTGTTGGGTCATTGCTGTTGACAGTTTATCAGTGTGGAAGACATTTAGCTAAGTATGCTTTTAAACATATTGGGATAAATTTAGCATTTAGGAAGATATTCTTGGATTATGGCATCAGTTGGCAACATGGTTATACGCGGTGTGGCTGCATGAATGGAGGCTGCAAGTGTTCAGATACAGGACAGTGAGTAGCAGACACACTAAGACCATTAGTGCATGAAAAGCGAGACGTGCTCTTGGATAAGCTGAAGGGACACTCCGGACAAATCCTCCTCCAGTCCACAGATAACGAGCCGTAGCCTTTAGCAGAAATGTTGCAAACTATGCCCGACTGCCCCCGGTGTATAAATACTACACATCCAATCACAGCGCTGACACCCGGCCGCTCCATCATGGGATGAAGAGCTAACACTAGCAAACCCAAACAGCCTCCGTTCCCTAAACAAAGGACTAGTTATGCAATCCGCCCGGCTGGCCCCGGTGACTGGGAGGCAGCGGTTGAAAGCAGCAGATTAGCACCCCGCCGGCCCGGGCCACTGACTCCTCTAATGCTCTGCCTCAATATGACCGGGGCAATATCCAAAACTCGGCAGCAGTGCAACAACATGCTATTAATAACTTATTGACTCAGGAATTCATAACATACTCCGTCCTTCCCTAGTCTATATTAATAAAGACACCCCGTGCTCCCTATATGGGGACATAGACACAGGACACGATCGTAGAAATATATAATACATATAAATACAGAATATATTATGGGAAAATCAGGTTGCAAGCCAGCATGTGAGTGTGTGTTCAAAAACGTTGCATGTGTGTGTGTGTTTGCAAATGTACAAACACATGGTGGCAAAATCAAATCCCTGCATCAACTCCATGCATGGGTTTAACTAAACCAACACACCCCAACCTGCCAACTTCCACCCTAGCCCCTGCAGAGTGGAGCTTACCTCTGTGTCACCCAGCAGCCACCATGTTCTGACTGAGCAGTACCGCCCCGTATCCGGAGTCTTTGCTGCAACGGATGGGAAGAGAATCCCTGGGTCGACGACAACTAGATTCTCTTGGGTAGCTACAGTAAGACCTTCAAGATATTCCACTCGGTGCCGTGCATAAAGTCTTGGTGTCGTGTGTCGTCTCGCCTGGAGGCAGAATTGTTTTTCCGAACCATCAGGGAAAGGAATCCATGGAAAGACTTATGACAAACCGTCAGGAGTGAGGTCTCCACATGTGGTGCCTCGATCCAAGGAATAGGAGAAGCAGCAAAAGGCAGGGTGTGAGTTTCTCTGGGTGGGCAGATCGGTCGTCCTCAAGGATTCGGCGTTCCGGGCCTCTCCATTTCTTCCGTACAGCAAACCAAGAGAAGCAGCATTTCACCAGCTAAACTAAAACATGCCCCCTTCAGGCAAAAAGCAAAGCTGAATCAAAGAGTCCACGGGTTGATTAGCCTGAATCTGACGCGGGTGCGAGCCGAGGGGCAGGAGGCTGGCCTGACCCGTCCACTCCTGAGAGAGACTCTGGGAGCTCTGAGGGACTCTGCTCTCCACAACCCTCCCCTCTCACATGCATGTCCAGGCGGAGAGAGCACTTCATGTGCATGGCGCTAACTCCTTCAGACCATTCCGGCTCCCGCTGCCCAAAGGCAAAGTGGCAGGCAGGGAGGGAGGGAGGGAGGGGAGGGAGGGGAGGAGGAGAAGAAGGGGGAGGCTTGTATTATATGAGTGTGTGAAGAGGCAGCCTTTGAGTGAATGTGTGTGCCTGGGGAAAAGTGTATGTGTGTATGCGTGTGTATGCATGTGTGTATGTATGCATGCGTGTGTGTATGTGTGTGTGTGTATGTGTGTGTATGCATGTGCGTGTGTATACATGTGTGTGTGCGTGTGTATGCATGTGTGTGTATGTATGTATGTGTGTGTAAGCATTTGTGTGTATTTGTGTGTGTGTGTATGTATGTATGTGTGTGTGTGCAAGTAAGCATGAGAACAAGGTAAAAAGTAGAAATGGGTGTAAGAGAGTGAGAGGGGGCAACTATGTGTGAAGTGTGTGTGTGTGTCATATCAGTGTGTGCAGAGCACAGAGAGTGTGTGTGCGGTGGGGCAGGGATGCGTGAGTGTGAACGCCACTGAGTCGCATTCTGAGCATCACGAGGCTAAGAAGAGGAGGAGAAGAGGAGGAGCACTGGGATCAATTGGACAGCTCCTGCAGGGCCGATCTCCTCCATTTGATCATAATCAAAGTAATCTCTACTGATGGAGACACGGGGTGGAAACCACTGCTCACTATGGGAGCGACAGGACAGTCACGCAGCAGGCTTTTATGTTTGACCTGAGCCTTCCAGTCAATGTTTTTGTCTTAGTGCTACACACACACACACACACACACACACACACACACACACACACACATACACACATACACACACACACTCACACTCACACTCACACTCACACTCACACTCACACAGCTGGTAGCACTGGAAGTGGAGTGGAGCTTTCCCATTAAAAAGGGCCGCACTGAGATGGCAGTAAAAAACAGGTTTTTATTCAAAGTGGGCACAGGGTGACCCACTTCAAATTGCCATGCGCCTCCTAAGTCTTTAGATAAAGTCATATTTAATATTACCTGATGAAGACCACCTCTCTGTAACTTAACCTCCTCACTTAACTTATTCTTTTGAGATATTTGTTCCCTTTCTTCCTTTCTTTAACAAACCACATAGCAAACCACATAGCATGTGTACATGTATAGAAGAAAGGGAGAGAGAAAATACTGCCATGTTTCGCTTGTGGTCCTGACACATTTACCGTAATAAAAACTAATTGCTGCTAAATTATAAAAATAATAAACCCCCACCTGTAGCATGTGTTCTCAGAGCAGGGGTCGTGCACCCTCACGATGATGAAGACGTGTTGAAAGTGAGAGCGGATGGTCTTCGGGGTGAAGGGGTGAGCGCCGGGCTCCTGGAACACGATAGTCACAATGTCGTTCCCGATGTGGCGCTTCCTCAGCAGCTAGTCGATAGAGAACAACACCGTCGCTTTAGAGAAATATGGGACTATGGAACCTGAAGGTCACACCAATCATATAGTACAATCCGTTTAATTACGTCGAAACAATAAAAGTTTCTTGAGAGTGAAAGTTGGATGAGAGTCAAATCTGATAACTGAGCCAGGGGT
Source organism: Liparis tanakae (assembly GCA_036178185.1). Lineage (NCBI taxonomy): Eukaryota > Metazoa > Chordata > Actinopteri > Perciformes > Liparidae > Liparis > Liparis tanakae. Next base: position 9,414,034 of record CM070093.1, read on the forward strand.
CACACGTGTTCCTCTGAGACACACCCTTCTTCTCTTCGGTTTACTTTGCTCCATCCATTTACTAATAGGGGTTTTCCTCTCCGACGGTACCTGTTGTTTGTTGTTGGGGGTGTACGGCAGCAGCGTCGACACGTGGAACATGATCTCGTAGTCCTTGTACGTCGTGTACAGGGAGTGAGTTCCCGTGGAATCCGCTGCAGGGGGAATAGCAGCAGAGTTGAGGCTCATTGCACAATTACTGCATCCATCTCTCTCACGTGTGTGTCCTGTGTGCTCCATGGTGGCTGTGCAAGACGGGATGCAATGTCTCCGTAGCATAAATAACTAGACAATAGCAAACTGTGGAGCGATGTCCGCCTGGATAACATGATGATGCTCAGGCAACTGTTTGAGTGTAAACCTGTGAGTGGAGCTCTCTCCATGTTTTTGTCACATTACAGTTTCCAATACAATGGACAGTGTCTACATGTACAATCATGTGTAGGCAATGTTTCTTTGGAACAACAAGGCTATAAACCAGAAATTATAAGTATTCTTATTCAACCACCAAATCTGTTTGTTCGAGTCAACTCAGATTTCCTGAAGTTTGATTAAATCACAGCATATCCAAGCACTCATTAGTATCACTGAGGGACACGCCGGGAAGTGAAGGATACACGAGAAGAGAGATGAAAAGTAAAGTACGACACAGACAAAGATGGTGGGTAGAAATTTGTTTCAGTGAAAGCAACTATTGATCAAAAGCAAGATAAAGAAACAAAGTACAAACACTATAAAGTATGACGTGAAACTAAAGTGAAACTATTTGACTGCTCCAGGTAATAAAAAGTTAAGGCCACTGGCTCAGTAGCTAAATACACATCACATGTATAGTTGTGTGTGTGTGTGTGTTTACTTTTGGTGTCCAGCTGCGCTCTGTACTTGGTGAAGCCCTTGAGGCGAACCTTCTCCCCCAGCAGTTGGAGGAACTCCTCCAGGGCGGCCCCGGCCATCTCGTTGTTGTACATCTCCTCCTCGGTGCTCTGGCCTGCTCTGCAGTACATCACCCCCACCTTCACCTGGAAACTCAGCTGGGCGACAGCAGCAGAGAAAACACGTGTCCTTAATAGCTAATGTCAGGGCAGAGTATATTGTAAGAAATCACAAAACACAAATTCTCTTTCTGTACAAGCTTTAGTATTTAGTAAAGGAACCCGTGGCCGTGCTTCGTCCTCTTACCCCTTGTTCATCCAGCTTCATCAGCTGCTCGGTGACTTTGGGCGTGTTGAGGCCGAGTCGGAGGCAGGACAGGTCCAGCTCCGGCAGCACGTACTCCAGTACATCCTTGATGGACAGCCCCCGGTTGCTGCCGTGCTTAGAGGTGGAAGGCACGGCATCCTCCAGGACAGACCCTCGGAGAGTGGTCAGCTGGATGGAGGGAGACAGAGAGGACGAGATTAAGAAGAGAAATAACGCCGTTCAGGAGATTGAACAGGCTGATGGCTAAACATACCCAGACTACAAAAAAACTGTTTTATTAACGCGATAGCATCCTCTTAATGTACCCTCAAAGAAATGTAGACAAAACAACAAGACAATTACGACTCAAGACGTCGGGGAGATAGAAAATGGAAGTGAGGAAGAAGAGGTGGGAGGGCTGGTCCAAGTATTCTGTAAACACAAAGTCAGCATTGTGCTTGGCGGAGGGAGGGAACTCAATCACTCAGCTATCATAAGCAGCTGGAATGGACCAAGACAATCTCTCCTATGAGCTGGAGGCTGTGCAGGCCTGCGCTCACAATGGAGCTGTGTTCTCCGTGGTTGAAAGGTAGGATGGGGGCGGGGGGGCCCTGTGGTACTTCAGTCTGTGGGGGTTGTGTGGGGGTTTTAATCACATGCACTTGTCCTACTGCAGTCCACAACAAACAGCCCCACGCAGGTGCCTTTCCCCTCTTTCTGGGAGTGTCCGTCTCGTATAATAAAACCTAAAACCCAAACACAGAAGACCGGGGGCCAACATTGCAACTAAATATGACTGTCTATTTTTACTGAAACACTCTCCACTAAGTGGTTTGAGGTTTTTGGGCACTGACAGGCCTTGGAGGCTGGAAGATGAGTGCACTTCCTCAAATTCCTTCACACATTGCTGATATTAGGAGACAGCTGAATAGTCCCAGGGCTGGTTGCATAACAAGGAACAAGGACTGAGGCTGGTTCTGCCTCGGGCCGATCGGCCTGGTCTGTAGAGGAGCAGTTGAACAACACACACACACCTTCTAACACACAAGTACGAGAGACCCATCGATGGCAACTGACTGACTACATTTTGCTTCTATCTAAGAAAATGAATTGACAGCATTTCATAACATTTTTGTAACCGTTCGTAAATGAAAAATGTAATTGTACGGCTATAAACTATGTAGTATTTACACATCAGAGAGGAATCACAGAAAAAAGTATCCTATACTGTGTATGTAGGAATATTGTCAACTGTTTATTATCTGAAAGTGTGGACTTATATAATATATATATATATATATATATATATATATATATAAAAATAAATATTATTTATATAATATATATAAATATATATATTATATATATAATATATACAGACAAAACTATTCATTAATATTTATCAGTATCTATTTAAATGTGTATTTTATATTAACACTTTCTGACACGGCATGGCAGAAGAGCCGGTCACCATGACAGAGTAATAACCTATATTTAAATATTTCTCACTTTTCCCCTGAATGTCTGAATAAGTTGCTTAGATTGTCGCGATTACCTTTTTAGAAATAGCCTTATGTCGCTAAAAGTGTCTGAAAAGTGACTACGGTGTAAATTAGCTTGGTACAGAATCTAAGACTAATCCAGTCAACTGGCAAATCAATCGGTGCATTTCTACTAATCATAAAAGGTGAACTATAAACTGGATATAAGATCCGAGCAGGTGTCAAACAACTTGGATCTATTTTCACAGTCAACAGAAGTTTGACTTCACAGGGCGGGAGGACGGCTGTCGTGCGGTGAGGTCGAGGCCGGACCCGATGGCTGACCTCGCTGGTCCTGAAGATGAGACGGTAGTTGTACTGCTGGCCGTGCTCCTTGTCCTCCTCCAGCTTCTCCCTGCGCAAGCTCACTGCCACGGGTCCCAGGGCCTCGTCAATCCCAAAATAGTTCCAGTGCTCTGATGAGGAGGAGGTGGGAGAGAAATGTTAAAAATGACATATTTAACCCTCCTGTTACCTTCAAATTGACTAACATCTTCTACCCTTTTTGACCACAGCAATTAAAACATCCAGAAAATGATTAGAATTAATATTGTTTCCCAAGTTTAAGTGTCAGGTACTTTTTGTTTGTACCTAAATAGTCCTTAAAATAATTTAAAAAGTTGATATTTCTTAAATGTTTGACACAGTGAAAAACAGCCTGGGGTCAAATTAACCCCAAAGAACACCGGTGCGTACAAGTTGTGTTCAGGACAGTGAAAACATATCATCATGTGAATTTGAGGATTTCCCAGTTGTCCCCAATAAATTAGGAAAAGTCATGAAATATGAACCACAAAAAATTATGTCAATCAAATTTTTAGAGACGTTAAACATTAAATGGGGTCAAATTGACCCCAAAGGTAACAGGAGGGTTAAAAAAAAGCAGCATTTGTTGGGTAATATCAAACGTTACTGCTTTAAACACTTCACATGCTAATGAGTTCATAATGAAAGCAGTTGGATTCATGTTACCCCTCAGGTAGAAGTACTTCCTGTAGTAGTAGGCTCCCAGGTCCACGTGCTCCACGATGTACTGCTTCCCCTTCTCGCTGAGCGTACTGGGCCCTTCCTTGGGCCCCTCCAGCACGGCCACGCCAGCGTTGGTGCAGTGCGTGCTCACCGACGTTTCGTACACGCTTCCTTCCGCGCTCAGGACCCCCGAGCCGCCCACGAGCCCGTGATACACCGCCCCGCCCGCTCCCATCCGGCGCCTCCCGTTGCCGTCGGCGCCGATCTCGTTGCGGAAGCAGGGGCAACTCAGCAGGATTTCATTGCTCTGCTCGTCCTCCCCGTCCAGACCTGGACTGTCTCGAGAACTGAGGTCCTCCTGGCTCCCCCCCGGGGAGCTGTAAGGCAGGCTGTGTGTGGAGGAGAGGGTGGAGGTGGCCGAGGCCACGGCGGCGGCCGACGCCCCCGTGGTGGTATTTTTCCTCTTGCCCGCAATCTGCCGCAGCTGAGTGACTTCGTTGAGGTCAAACAGCATGCTTTGAACGTCGTAGTGGGCAAAGCTTTTCTGACACAGCCACGGCTTGAAAGGGGGTCCCGTTTCCTCCGTCCGGCTGTCCTCTGCGTCAGACCCGCCTTTAGGGGAGTCGGACTCACCCCGCACGCTCCGAAGTTTACGAAATATAGACTCGCCCCCCGTCTCCGATTTAGTTCTTCTCTTTGGGGGCTTATCTCTGGCTTTGGGAGTCTGGCCGTCTACGACGTCCTCCTGGAGATCGAAGCTGGCCGGCTTTCGCCCAACAACCAGCATGTCCTCCAGCTTCTCCGGAGCGGGGCTACGCTGGTCCACGTTGTCCCCTTGATAGGCCCGCAGCATTTCAAAGAAGCTCTCTCCGGACGCTCCGTGTTGATCTATTGACGAGGTGCTGCCGTACTCGCGATGCAGCGGGGACCACTTGGCTCCCGACGCCGGGCCCCAGTCCTCGCCGCTGTCTCCGCTCCCTTCCATCTCGCTGATGGTCATATCGCTGTTGCTGCGCTGGTGGATGCGACTCGGTCGTGGTTTTCTGTGGGCGGGGCCTCTGTAGTCCCCTGGGACGAGGTACCGGGTGTCAGGGCTGTAGTTGTTGGCCTGGGCCTGAGCTCGGTTCTTCAGCGTGTTGTGGATGTTGCGCAGCATCGACGAGTCCTGAGGGCTCATGACGGAGCCCAACCGAATGTGGCTCTTGCCAGCAGAGGGCACACCTGAGTTCTCAGGCTCTGAAGCCGACTGCCACACGACCCCCGCGATGTCTTTCCTCGGGGGCCATTCGGCCACCCGGGCCCGGACGCCCATTTTAGGCACTCCTGTGCTCACAGTGGGGTGGACGCTGTCTGTGCGGGGGGGCACAGTTCCTCCGTTGACCATACGGAGGTGACGCGTGAAAAACTCGTCGATGGCGGGGATGGACCCCCCGACGGCGCGCTCCATTGGTGGACGCTTCAGGCTGGGGATGACACCGGTGCAAAATGCTAAAGGCACTTAGCAGGGAGACATGGCCGCCGCTGGGAGGGGATGCTGAGCCCCGGCTTCATGGGCAAGCCCACATCTTCAGTCTCAAGTCTTCATCCCGCGTCTGCGTCCACACTGCCACTGCACTCGTCTTCTCCCGGACAGACTATCCCAAAAAGAAAAGAAACATGTGTTAGCACATACAGTCAGAGTCTGGGGATAATCACAAATACATCCGTTTCCTGACTCACATCACTTTACTTCAAATATATAATAAATAAGAGAGATCGGGTAGCAAGTTTTCTAAGTTGTTGAAATAAGATCCGTAGTATTTGAAAACCAGATGACTTTATACATGATTGGCTGTGATCGGTGCCCAGTTCCACTGAATCTCACTTCTTAAACAAATATACACGTGTACACTAATTAATAATATGATAGTTTTAGGGCATCCATCAATTCTTAAAGATATTGTAGTTTCAGTCTACATACAGCAAGGAAACGTCTGATGCTTTTCCGCCGAAGCATTGGGAGGACTTCTTTACAAATATGCAAATCTCTCTGTAGGAAATGAAAGAGATTCAAAACTGTCAGGAGAACTGAATGTGGATGTATTTTTTTCCCCCTCTGACATCTTTTAAGAGCCAATGCATTTTCAATTTGAGATAAGGGGGCCTGCTTTTCCAACTCAGAGGAAGCATCGAGGGGATGACTTGTTTTTTCTTGAAAGTCTTGGCAAAACAAAGACGTTGCCGTAATTATCTATTTCATCCAAAAGAGAACGGTCAAGAGGACTTTGTTGGTTAATAAACCTGGTCATAACCAGAATGACATATAAGAGAAAGAAAACCCTCCCTGAGTCCCTGACCCTTGCCCTGAGACTTAACCGACGTCTCTTTGCGTGACCCTTCAGTCGCCAACATCGGTCAGCTGAGATGCGGCGCTGCAGTCGTCTTGATCAAACATCCCACGCCGAACATCAAAAAGCAAAAGGGCTCTTTGAAAGTGGGCGATGATCCTCTGCCTGACACACCGGGCCAATGGAGCAGTGACACAGTGGGAGAGACGAGCAGCGCTGCCTGGCTGTGAGGATCACATTAGCCACCACCCAGCCGAGCACTGTGACGGAGCAGCAGCACCTCCACACCGCCGCCCCACAGCCGGGCCCACGCCACGCCCACTGAGACACAGCAGGATTTAGTAGAACCATGACCGGGCTTCAAAGAGTAAATGAGTCAAATATTGACCAAATGAATACAAGTAAACACACATACAGTAAACAAGGGCTATGCGGTGGTGTAGCGGCTAACACTGACACCTCACAGCAGGAGGCAGCTGGATTCGGTTCCCGGTCCTTCTGGGTGGAGTTTAGATGTTCTCCCCGTGTGAGCGTGGGTTCCTTCTGGGTTCCCCCCTGGGTTCCCTCCGGGTTCCTCCCAGTCCAAAGACATACCCCTTAGGCTAATTGGACTCTGAATTAATGAAGTAAACATATATGTGTATGACATAATAGGAGTACACAACACTATGTGTACACATTGTAAAGCACTCCGAGACAAATTTGTAATTTGTGAAATTGGGCTATACAAATAAACTGAATTGAATTGAATTACCACAATGGCAGTCGACTGAGAGGCGGCTCAGATGTTCCAGAAACAACGCAGTGTGTAGTAAAAACATAAACTTACAAGTCAAGAAAATAGTGGAAGATCTCAAGGCTGTGGAGATGATTCAGTTTGGAGAGAGCGAGAGGCGACTTCATTCATAAAGAAACGGCGAAATGCTTTTACCTTTGTGTTATTGTTTACATTACGGCATGAACAGGTTAAGCTTGCGCAATGGCCAAGATTATTGGCGACTCCCCACGACGCCCTACCTCCGTGAGATCGGCTTTTTCTGCTGCCGCCCTTCAAAACAAAAGCTCAACATTGAGCATGAATTGAGAGTGGCCGTATCTGCAACCTCGTTTATAAAAGATGTGTAGTGAGAAACATGCTACTTGCAGCCACAATAAGCAATGTATTTGCCAAATAAGTTATCTATTGCATGGATAGAATTGTGTTTACATTGTTCTAACAAAGTCATTGCACATACTTGAAAGTGATGTAATTTTCTTATGTTTATTATTTCAAAAAGCACATACGGAGTCGTCACACAAAGTTGTTATTTCAATAAAAATTCAAGATTTGACAACTTTGTTGGGGCATGAACATTTTTCTTCCTCCTAGCGGGGCGTGACGGAACAAGTTGGAGAACAGCGTGTTTGGCCAAAGTTGAGCAGAACAAGCTGCAAAATAAAAACATTCTTCAAACATAAAGCAATAATAAACAGGGAGCCCGGGCAAGAAGCTAATCACAGAGGATTTCCCGTGGAGCCGAGCCGTCCGACAATAAGCCGATCAGAGCAAAGACCATCAAATGGAAAAGGCCATTTTCAGATTCAGACCAAGGCTGCCGTAGCTTTATGGAGACATGACTCTACATCTTCAGCCAGAAGGAATGAAAACAACATATCGCCACTGAGATCTTACATCTGTCACATTAGGATGGCTCCAAACTATACACTCCTCCAATGAAGTGGCACCAAGTCTTTTGGGGCATGGCAGTAAAGGAAGTGACTGGAACAGATTAATGAAAACTCATTCATGAATAAAAAAGGGTTTTAAGCTCATTCATGTCCTACTAACACTCTTACTCCTCTGACGTGAATACAAGTTTAAAGAGCGGGGAATATGTTAAACTGTAGGTCCAGTCCCAAAGTGTTGGGCCTCATTCCAGCATGCTGCTGAGCACACACACACACACACACACACACACACACACACACAAAATCAAAGTTGGACAGACAGCAGGCAGACAGCAGAACTTTATTGTGACGGTGAATCACAAACATGCACCCGAGTGTTTTCAAATCTGACTCACGAAGAATCTGCGCAACTTAAGCACTGATCTGAGTCATGATCCAGGCCCAGCATGGGGGGCGAGACGCCGTCACAGACCGAGCCTCCTGGAGGGGAACCCCTGCTGCGGAGCTCGTTTTGGCTATCTGGTGTCGCCCAGAGAAAGGACAACATGCTGGGGTTGAAAACTCCTTCGTCCTCCGTCTCCAAAGCGAGAGGAAATGAAGTTCCCCAGCGGACTGGGCAAGTGTTTCCAAAGGCGAGACAAAGGCGCCAAAGGATTGCGCTACAAGCTTGTAATTACTGCGCGCTTGAATGGGGCTGAGGGGCTGTTAGGCTGACACCATTGGCTCTCAAACAGGCACCCTACCATCTAGCCCATTGGCTCAGCCGGGCCCCCTCATCTTCCTCGGCTCTCAGGGCGGACCGGGCACAAAGGCCCCTCTGTCCCGGCAAGACCGGGGCCCCATTCCAACAGGCTGGAGTCTTTGAAACTCGCCTGGCAAGGGACCCTCCCTGTGGCTGTGTGTGTGAGGCCCGCCAGAAAACCAAACGCATCAGAAGCGAGGGGAATTAGAGAAATAATGATGAAGCAAACACTGAACCTGAATTTGGAAACAATCAAAGCAACAAAGAGGTAGAAGGAGACGTTTGTTATGAGCGCATGAAGGGCTCGCCTGTCCGGAAGAAGAGGAAGAAGGCTTCAGAAAGAAAAGGCGGAAAATGATCCGATTTGTTTTTGTATGAGTGTGACTCGATGCCGCAACAGAACTGACGACTGAGATTAGAGGAAGTAACGTGGGAAAAACGGGATTAAAGCTACAGACTGGAGCCCAGATGCAGTGACTCTTCCACAGTGAGCAAGCGTTCCCAAAAGGACGGATCAGTTAAACTTCAGAAGAGAAGCATGGGGCGGTAATAATTAAATCCGCTCCTTCACAACATCATTTCCTGTGAAGGAAGTAGTTTCCAGGAGCGATGCGTCCACTGCGGCCCCGACACGTGCGCCGAGGTGTAGATTAACCACGGCCACCCATCTCCACAGCAGATGCACGGGAAGTAACGCGGCATCTCCAGCGCTGCCCCGGCGCCCGTCTGCGTAGCCCTCTCCTCTTTGTTCTTACCCGTCTCCCCCTCCTCCCGCTGGTGCATCTGGATACGGACCAAGCACAAGCCTGCCCGTCCGACCGAGCCAACCCGAGAACCCGAGAACCCGACACCTTCACAGGCAAACAGGCAGGAGGCGATACCAGCGCCGCTCAACCGCGAGCCGACATCCTGGAATTCCACCAATTTCAGTGGAGGAAGTGATGAATGTCTGCGTGAGGTGAGGGGGGGGGGGGGGGGGGAGAGAAGTAGGGCATGTTTGGGCAAATTCTTCAGAGAAAAATGCAACCCTGACAGTCAGAGTGATGTCAGTAATAAAACACTTTAATGTTTGCCGTCACTTGACAGTCTCCTATCTTTTGCAAACCGAGAGCCTTAATCTATGAAACACCGACTCTGGAGGAAGTGGAACGCCACAATAAAAGGAACCTAACCGACGAATTGTTCAACCGACCTCGCACGCCATGCAAATGCTGCGTGTCGTCGGAGCGCCTCAGAAAACCGGCGGCAGTGTATCCACATTCATCCCCATTGTCCCGCGATGTGCGGCCGCTCGGCCCCGTCGCCGGGCCCCTCGCTATCGCCGCCGCGCAGCCCAGTGAGTAATGGGCATCGCTAACCACGGGCAAAGTGAATTTCACTCACTGCCTTACACAAGAGGACAGCTCTGGAGGAGCGCCAGGATATATTCATCGCCATTATTTCCAGCAGGGTGTCCTGGATCCTTCCTCTCTGCTTATCCAGAAAGTACTTCACCGGGGGGGTTTCTACATGTTACGCGGCGGAGGCGGCGGGATAAATAGACACTTGAAACACTTGAGGGTGTTTGTAGTGAGGAATGGATAACCCGGTCCTATTTCCAATGTCATTATCAGGGAAGGCCAGGAGTTGCACAAAGACAGCCTTTGTTCAAGTCCTGGAGGGTAATTTACCTCGAATTAAAAGCCAACTGCGCTGCTAACAGCTTCGGGGGTCTTGCTTGTTCAGAGTAAAGAAGGATCACTACTTCTTATACTCTAATCCAGGGGTGCTCAATACGTCGATATGGCGACCTGCCAGTCGATCGCCGTGTAGTATTGGTAGATTGCATGACATAAAAAAAAATTGTCCCGCCCCCTGTAACTTTCTCTATAGCGCCAGATTACAACAGAAGTAATTTCTGTCTCTGTGTCGCGTTAACAGTCCTCTGCTCGCCGTCTAGCTTGCGCGCATCGGGGTGGAGCAAAGAAAAAGTCACTTGCACCCCCCCCCCCCACCCCACCCCCCACCACAAGTAGCTCGCATGCTGAAAAAGTGTGAGCACCCCTGCTCTAATCTATTACCCGTCAAAACATAAAGATAAAAGACTCAGGCTTGTGTTCAATTGATCAACAGAAACTTTATAACTTCACGGTCCATAAATACATTCATCTAGAGTTGGTTTAGGGCTTTGTGTTTGACGTGGTTAGATGACTCGTGATGAGGAGTTCAGATCAAAGCTCGTCAGCTTTTAAAAGCTGTGCGTTACGAAGAAGTTGAGCGCTGCCGCCTTGAGAGGAATGTGAGAGATCGTAATGAGGCGGCTGCCCGGCTGCTGCAGCAGTCGGGAGCTGAGATTTGAGACAAACTTCTATTGAATCTACAAGAACACAAACAAGTGGATTTGGCTCATGGGAGGAAACTCAAGGGACAATAGTTATTTCTGAATGAAGAAAATTCAAATTTCTGTTTCTGCAAACATCAAAGACGGCCCGATCCCGATCAGCTCAAAGAGACGCCGTTTCTGAAATGCCTCAGTCTCTAAATGCAATAATGTGTCCAGCATGCAGTTTTCGCAGATGGGAGGCCAGTGAGGGATTATAGTATACTCTTATTGGCAAACAGACAGTAGATACTGGCTGTGATTTGTATACCTCTCAGCCATAACGTTTTTATAAGGTGATGAAGAGATACATCCCCATATCAGCACCGTCAGCTTTCTGTAGACACGTTTACTGAACTGAAAGCTGACCAATCTATTTAACAATTACTGCATTGCAATACGGTAGTATAGTAGTAGTTGTAGTAGTAGTAGCAGTAGTAGTAGTATTGGTGGTAGGGTGTTTCACTCTATTTGACCCTTCTTGTGGGGACATAGATCTGTATTATGTCACATTGTGGGGACACAATGGGGACAAAATACACATCCATATAATGTAAATCACTACATTTAAGGCTGAAGACTTGGTTAAAGGTTAGGGTACGGTCAGTTTTCGGTTAGAATTGGGCTGGTAAGAGTGCGTGTGTGTGCGTGTGCGTGTGCGTGTCAACAAGTAGTTCCAGACACAGGTGTAATCTCTCGTGACTACCTGGTCCAGCAGTCTGGTATGAAATGGTCAAACACCTGTTGAGTTTTGAGTGTAAGTAGCACAAGACTGATGAGTAAAATTGCAAAATAGCATCCACTAAAAACAGTACGACACTCGCACGGCCGTCTTCAATTTTTCCACCAAACTATCCGGCAGCTCCCACGAGAGGCTGCGAGGCGGCTCACGCCAAGGTAGCCATTCATTTCATTTTAACAACTGTAGGTTTATTGCAATTACAGTATATTTAATTATTTCCACACTGCAATAAACTGCAGCCGTTTACGTTTGACCACATTTTGCGTTGCTGAAGCGAGCAACCAGGCCGCTTGGATTAAGCCCCAATGAAACGGGGGCATGTCCCAGCAGCACGCCTTGTTTAACAGGGCAGCGTGGACCGGGTGAAGAGGTGTTTATAGGGCCACGCAGCTCCTCGGCTCGCTCCGGAGCAGGGATACTTGCTCTGCTTAATATCTGAAGAGCTGTGAATGTGTTACAAAATAAAAAAAAAAAACAGCTCAGCATGGGGGGGGGGGCACACACACACACCATCAATCGAGGATTAAAATAGAAGGGATTGGAGTAGCGGCAGCAGTATAATTACTAGTGACGACGCGAGGAGGAGGGCTGAGTGAGGAGTTTGTGCCGTCTATAATTCAGCCAGAGGCCTGGGGGGGGGGGGGGGGCACTTCCCAAGCATGCTATTACTTAATTCTGTGATCAAAGGCACGATCAAACCGATCAGCGGGAGCCTGCGGCGCTCAAACATCGTATGCATCTGGCATGTTCCGGTTCATTCCGACTGCTCCGCTGGATCAGTGTCACATCGCGGCGGGAGGCAGCGGTGCCGTGGCAACGGAGAACGTTTGAACGGGGGTAAACAGAGCGGCTCAATCAAAAACGTCAATCACATCACCGTGTTTTGATTGTGCGAGAGCTGGAGGACGGGATGTTTTAGCGTGCGGCGTGCTCGGCTCGAGGCTGGGACATCCAGGGGTCACACACACACACACACACACACACACACACACACACACACACACACACACACACACACACACACACACACACACACACACACACACACACACACACACACACACACACACACACACACACACACACACACACACACACACACACACACACACACACACACACACACACACACACACACACACACACACACACACACCAGAGAACCCTGCCGATTGGTCATTTGTCGCATGCCAGTCCAGCTGGGCCGGCCAATGCAGCCGTTTACTCTCGTGGCTCATGGCCACGAGCAGTGGGGAAAAAATGGACGTAGTCAATAATGTTCCTGAAAATCATCTTGCTTAGAGACACACACACATCGTTATTGGACTACCAATCTCGTTACTCCGTTGTTCCTAATGGAAACAAACTAATCAATGCTAAAAGGTTTGGGCTCAGGGGAGGATAATGGCGGTTGCCTGATTGGTTCACAGAGCTCGGGTTATCCATTTGTATTATTCTTCCCTATTGTCTTCGGGCAGGGAGCCACATGGCGGTTACTTGCTTGAAAGTCTTGATTTCTTTTCTTTCTTTTCTTTCAAACTGCAACACCTGATTAGGATTGTGTTCCTAAGGCCGTCGTGTACAGACATGTGTGAGCGGCGAGGTCAGTCGACAGCAGCCTGACGGATTCTCCAGGCAGAGGGGTCAACATGACAGATGTGTGCGATGTCCTCTCACATCGCCAACCAGCCAATCACAGAGGACGACACAGACAGCATCCTGATTGGACCAGCTTTACCACAATAAAGTACATTTTAACCCTCCTGTTACCTTTAGGGTCAATTTGACCCCATTCAATGTTTAATGTCCGTGTTCTTTGGGATCAATTTGACCCCAGGCTGTTTTTCACTGTCAAACATATAAGAAATGACCCCGAGGGTAAAATATGTTAGTAAACGTGAAGATAACAGGAGGGTTAAATGGTTGCAAACTAAGACATAATAAAACATTTGGAGTTAAAATCACAGCCTCTGTGCCCATTCGACACCAACCTCGTATCTATTACTAAAACACAAAAGGCAATACATGAACGCTCTGATCAGATGACAGCCCGCCGGCAGAAAACAATGACAACATTGTCAGCAACAAAGAAAAAGCTCCCATGGAACATGAAACCCACAACAGGACCCCGTTGTGCAGAAACGGGATTTAAAAAATGGACTGCTTTGGGGGAATGGCGTATTGGATTGTTCTGTGTTTTGACGGTACTGTCTGGACAGGTTGTGGCGAGGTGATGTTCTAGGAGAGGAGCCCCTCTGATGGTTTGGATGGGAATGTTGGGAAGGGTCAGGACCCAGCTGAGCAAACATGAGAAACATGAGCGTTGCTGCAGCAGCAGCGGCAGCATTCACCACAATCCATTTAAACCCCCCAGAGAAAGAAATTAAATCTATCATAAGACGCTCTGAACATCTTCGGAGTTCATTTTGTGAGACAACCTGATCCATCAATCGATCAACAGCTGGCCGGCCAACGATTACACCTCTGCATCAATAAGGGGGAGCACATCAACTCATTTAACAGCCCAGATGAATGGGGGACGCCGTAATGGGATGCTCCCCTCTGGTCAGTAACTCCCCCCAGACTCATGCAGTGACACGAGAGTTCTGCATGGAAACAAGAGGACGCTCGGCTCACGGAGCGCCGTCACAAGGAGGACGCAGGCGGCCAGCTAGAGGGCCAGAGTCAAGGTGAAGGCTTGATTGATGACCCCCACGTGGGTCACAGAGCTGCCGCCCTGCCCCGGTACGTTCACTGTGCGCCTCACTGGTGCACAAAGATCTCCTCAGCTCAACGTAGTAGATTCATTTGCAAGCATGCAGGTAGAAACATGAGGATCCTCCAGGTACGCGGTTTAACGAGGCGGGGGGGGGGGGATTGGGGGGGGGGCTCTGCTGCGTCTCTGCTCTCTGGAGAAGCCTGGCCGACCGTGTTGTCCCACACCGTGTTGATCGTATTCCCCGACGGTGGACTCGGTGGACAGCTCCGGTGGGCTTCACTCGTCAACATCATTTGTCAGAAATGGCAAACAGTTGGTGACTGTTGAGTCCCGGCGTGTAAGGGCTCGATGCGGACACACAGAGGGGTTTTTTTTACGAGCGAACCATATTGATTTTGGTACGTTTCCAGCGCCGAGCACAGTGCACTTCCAGTCCAATTATAAGGTTAATCAATTCATACACAGTCATTTGGACTGTGATACGTCAGCCGGTGTTGCGTAACAGTGGCGCCCGCTATGTCACAGTGTGTGCCAGCAAACCTGCACCGCACCACTGCTGCGGTTCAACATGTGAGCTCCATGTGCCACGTCTCATGTGAGACGGCCAAGGGTGTTGGGTTGTCACTACTTTTGTTTCCATTAAAAACGCCAGAACTCCACAATATTGAAAATACATGACAGCAAATGAACATCTGCTTTATGAAATCAGGCCACATCCGACAGTTGTCCCAGTAATTATCTTGTTCTAGTCTTAGTCCATTGATAGAGGGAAGCCAAATGCAAATTAATTAATCAATCCTCCTCCTCCTCCTCCTCCTCCTCCTCCTCCTCCTCCTCCTCCTCCTCCTCCTCCTCCTCCTCCTCCTCCTCCTCCTCGTGTATTTGTATTATTGTTTTTTAGGGTTGGTTAAAAATAGGCAAACGGTTAATATTCAGGGCTCAACAGCAAACCAGGATGTACAGGTGAATGTTTTATCCTTCTTCCTCCTAATAAATATTCAAGTCTGAACGCTTTGTAAACACAAACATGGCAACAACACTACCGCCGCACCTCCTCACGCAGCAGAAGCGGGGCTGAGAACTGCTGAACCAAGCACAGGCGCTCTGGTGCCAATACTCAACTTTGCATGCATGTATTTTAAAAAGGTATCCGGTATCCTGGAATACATCCCAAAAAAAAAACACACAGGAAACAGACAGCGAGAGGGAGGAAAGGCTGGGAGAGCAGCCATGTTTGTTATTAGCCAGCCCTATCTGCCCTTTGCACCTGGAGCGACTTCAAAAGCTAAACTAATTCATCCGATAGTGTTCCGTTATAAACTCTACAGCATGATTATTGCAATATTGCAATAGAAATACATTTTTTTGTAAATCTTTGGGTAATAAAACCAAACTGCTTGGACATACTGCATTTTCCTACTCACCTAAAACTACCATTTGTTTAAAAAGCCGTCTGAAAGAGGCAAAAGGAGGCCTTCGCTTCACACTGGGCTCATTCTTCCCTCTCGCGAAGCAGGAACTCTGCGGGTGGAAATGAACTCCCTGGTTCCAAAGCAAAGAATGTGAAAAGTTTGGAGCAATCCGAGAAGGGCTTTTTATTATTGTTTTGTTTTGCGTACAGGAAACAAAGCACAACACCAACTGGAGAATGTTTTCACTATTTCAGACGACTTTAAGCGGCTCGGCGGCGGACAGCGTTCAGAGGGGAAACCTCCCATGGGGGAACGTTGTGCCAGCATTCCTGTTTTTCTACAACGCGCGTGGTAGAAGTGGCACCTGAAAGTAAGGAAAACAGTCCGAAGCACGCAGAGGAATGAGGACGAGCTGAACAGACCTGTCTACACATTGAGCTCAGCCATGACCGAGCCCTCGCGCATTCCTGCCTGCTTCTCAGATTTCCGTCCACAGGAGGGCCGACAGCAGAGACCTCTCTGGGTTGCGAGCGTAGAGTTGGTTTTCCACCTCCGCATGGGGGCACGGGGCCTTCAGCTCCGCCTGATGTTTTGATTCCTCTCCTCTCCGAGTCAGTAACCCATTCCAGTGAGTAAAGGACAGGGTTGAAAACTGGCAGACGTGTCGAGACAATGCCGAGCGCCTCACGGCCGCGGAGATAGCCGGCGGCGACACATCATCGTTAAGAGAATTCCACATTTTATGATGGAAAGTTTATAGGTTTTTAATCTTCTCTCACTACGTTTTTTTTTATTCAGTGCATGGTCGTTTGTCAAATTCGTCGTGTTTTTCTTCCCCATCCTCCGATCTCGTGCTACTTTGGGCTCGCTTGAGGTTTGATGGAAGCGTCTGACCTCTGCGTGGCTGTGGGTTCTGGGTTGGGGTTGAGAGTTGGACGCAGCGTGACAGAACTCGGGCCCAGAGAGGTCGCTTTAGTGCGTGAGCACAGAAGTAACAGACAACCAGATGAAGACACGACCGTCAACCAGGGTTACGGTTCATCAGCAACACATTGCCCCCGCCCCACCGCCAAACGGTGGCGGTGAGCCCACAGAATCTCTCACTTAGATAATTACAGAGTCCGATTTGCCGAGCATTTATCCGGGAGGTAGAAATTCCCCAAACTGTGTGGCAGGTGGGGCGAAGGGGACTGGAATTTCCCCTTGTCGGCATGCATTACCTCTGTGACCGTGCACTGAAAAGGGATTACATCATCGCTATTGTAGTGACCGAGCCCTCCGCTCTGCTCCGTGGGCTGGTGTACAGCGGACCGTCCGATCCGGACAAAGACGGAGCATTCCGACAGTTTAGCGAGCAGGAAGTGCAGACCCCAAGTCTCACCGCATTACACTCAAACTCATCACCAGCCAGAAGACACTCACACGGAGGATAAACGCTGGAGGACATGTTACCGCCAAGTCATTGGACTTCTGACCATCAGTGACTCATTCCGGTCTGAACCATCGCTCATCTTAAATCTGACGAAGCTTCCTTTTTTACCTCAAAAACAAGTGCTATGTTTTCAGCTGTACAACTGAAGGTTTCGTCAAAACTCATGAATACATGACTCATGTTGGTGTCAACAAGCAATCCAAAAGTTTTAGATGTTTGGAAAAATGATGCAAACTCAAAGCTTTGGTTAAAAACCTACTTTGCACATTACGATCATTGAAAGTATAAAGTTCACTTTGAACTTGAGAGTAAATCATAACAATAATCTAATTAATGTTAATTCTAGCATTTCGCGATGGCAACTTAGCATAATTGCAGCACACACATTCCAGAGCGGCAAATTATAAAGCAGCACAATGCTCCTCTTGTCTTTTATCTTTTGCTCGAGTGGTTCCCTCCGAGCCAACGCACGAGAGACAATAGAAACATTGGCTCAGTTTAGCAACAGGAAGCATCCCTCTGTGCACGGCTCCACGACAAACGGAGCACAATAACTATTGTTATTGTTGTGCGAGAAGTATGATGCAAAAGTATGATGCAAAAAGTGAAAATAGAAACACCGTCCTCCAGTGATAAACTAGTGGGAGGACTATGTGTGCTGGTAGACGTGAGAAGCTATGACTTGTTTTCCCCTCAAAGAACAATCACATTGAGCGTTAGCATTTGGATGAGAGCGGGCAGCACAACGTCTGATCTCTGGACTCGATCGACCGAAATGAGATGTTTTTAGTCCCACACAGGTATGTCTCATCTTAACCGTGGGTGGGATGTTAGTCAGCAGCATTAAACACAGACCTTTTGGCAGATTAAAACAAAGCATGCCGGTCCCCCCCCCCCATCCCAAATAGTGATACAAAGCTCTTGCCTCAGTCCAGTGTGAATAATTGCTTTGATTGAGATGGGACAAAGCTGAGATTAGACTCAGTCGTAAAATATTGCCGAGCGGTCTATGATCAGTCATGCCCAGCGCGCCGCAGGTCAGCTAAGCCCTTTGAGAATGCCAAACATCCTTGATCCTCGCAACAAGCTCGACTCCAAAGCTTCCTTTTGTCACCTGACTCATGGCCAAGTTCTTCACCTCCTGGAGCAGGCCCTGTGATCCAGTTAGGGGATGTCCACGGTCCCACCTGCATGGTTGGGGTTTGATAGTGCTGATACTTTGTGAATATGCTTGTTCAGACACAATACTGCTTATGTTTGAACTTCTAAAGGTTGCTGTTGTATCCTGCTTGTTACAAACATGCAAGGTTTGACTTCTTACCTATTATTGCCAAATATGTCCCATTCTACTCATGTACTAACGGTCTGTATTCTCTATATTTTTAAAGCAGCCTATAGCGGGCACAGTCTGCATGGTTTCTGTATATTCTGCACACTATGCAACCATTAAATCAACAAATGGAGAGTCTGATTGGGTCGCATCTGATCAAAGTGTAATGGGGGGGGGGCGTGACTATCGCAGACACCCTGTTACACAACATTTAACGTTTAGCATGGGTTGCTTCCTATAAGATGAGCCTGCATGCAGTCAGCTCGGCCTGATCAGGAGCAACAGTAGCCAATCAGAGCTCTCGGGGCCAGGCAGATGTGGCGCAAGGAAATCACCTGCCAAAAAGATGTCCTCGTGCGGCGACAGCACCACGCTGACATATAACCGTGTGCATTCAGGACGGTGACACTAACACGAGGAGACCGACCACACGTACGTGTGTGTATGTATGTGACGGCGCGGTGAGCCCACTGCCACCTGTACAGCGGCTGCCCAAAAGCAGCGCCCCGGGGGGAGAACAATGCCCTTGACACGCAGCCGACAACGGCGCCGCGGATGCCGACGTCTGAACCCGGAGACGCGCGGTGCGGAGTCCATGCCGCGCACCACCGCGCCCGGCGGGCGGACAGGAACACGGGCACCGGGTAGCGCACTGGCTCCACACCGCACCTCCACGCAGCACAAAGATACGCGGTGTCCACAGACAGCCGACAGATGTGGCGTGGAACGTTATGGGTGCGCGAGACGAGCGCCACGTTCAGACTCACCTTTCCTCCTTTCTGCCTCGAGCTTTCGGGTGTCACACAATGCGAGGCGGCGGCGGCGGCGGCGGCGGGGGTTTTCCTCTTTTTGTTTAAACTCGTTTACAATATCCTGTAAAGTCCGACGCACACGCTGTGCACCACGCGTTCCTCTCCTTCCCGGGGAAACCGGGTTCGCTCCGGTTCGAGTCGTGAATGCCCCGGTGTGTCGCCCGCCGACAGGCAACTTGGAAGTTTGATAGAAAGTTACGGGTTTGCCTGGCTGCGCTATGCAGCTGCTGGAGGGATGAGATCATTCAGGCAGTCTCTCTCTCTCTCTCTTTCCCTCCTCTCTGCCCCGGAGTCTCGCGAGAAGCCTTCGTCGGGCAAAGCAAACGTTACCGTGGCAACAGTGCTCACCTGTAGTGGGTAGACGAGGAGACGGGAAAGGAAATGAGGAGCTCTCACTCTGCTTTCAAAACACAGGTTGTACATCCTGTGAGATAATGCGAGGCAGCGAAAGCTCCGTCGGTAACTAGGTACACACTTGTTTGTGTTTATTATGTTTAGGTTTGGACAAATTGGAGTAAAGTTATTTTAGATATTTCTGCGGAAATGTAATGCAAAACATGAGCTCACCTGAACCCATTGACCTATTGTTTGGAAAGCAACAACCTTTGACCTACTGTTGCACATTTCCTGTTAAACGCACGCACACACACACACACACACACACACACACACACACACACACACACACACACACACACACACACACACACACACACACACACACACACACACACACACACACGTTCTCAGTTTCGAATTTTAACAACGTCATGACCTGTTGCCCTGTCTGATATCAGGCATCATTAATCATCTCTGGAGTGAGCGGATTCAAAAGCAGCCCAGGCATCACAGTGCATCTACTAAATTAGTGCATGCGTATTTATATTATTTAGATACTATTGCTGAAGTTGCTTGCAGGGTTATTTGGACCGAAACATATGCAAATCAAAAGTATTGTCTCGAGACGAAGTTAGAATTTGTGTTAAATTTGACACAAAGTCAAATGTGATGAGGTAGTTATATTGCATTATAATCCGATTGAGTGATTCATTTCTGAAACGATCTTTGGTGGTATTTCTCTGATATTCCTCCTCCAACATGTGTTGTTTCTAATAGGCAACAATACTGGGCTGTAAGCCACAGTCCAGTAGACATGTAGGAAATATATTAATCAAATGTCCTTGTGTATCACGACAATACAAATATTGAAATGTGATATGCAAAGACAGTGATCCAGGCTATCTACAAGCATCTGAAACCGTGTCATATTGTTCCACTATTGTCCCCACAGCAACCTGCCAATGCCATTAAGAAACTGCCTGGTCTCTGCAGCCTGTGGCGCTGACATCAGCTGATGTGAGTGGATGTGCAGAAAACCCACAGCTAATCTGCAGACCTCAGAAACAATGCACGCTGTGCATGGAAAATCAAAGCCAGATAAGAGCTAATTACACAGTGGCAAGGCCGATGCTCTTCTAAATGCATGATTTAAGACGTGTCTTTAAGTGTCACTGTGGTAGTAAAGCATCCCTGCTGCTGTGTAGGCTACTGGTGTCAGCAGACCTTACTCGGAAATGTATATCTTGTGAATAAAGAAGATCTTAACAGATAAAGAGGAGGGGGTGCATAATACAGAGGAATAGCCTGTGAACCTTTAAATTAGCAATGAAAACATGCGTCCGAGTTCCGCACCCTTTCCACTGTTCTTCAAGCCTCATTATTATGCCTCCACAGAGCTTTTTCAGACATGACAGCATCTATTTGTGTCAACCTTGCATCAGAACAACACATCTTCATAGGAGGTGCTTTGTTGGTTAAAAAAAGCCACACAGGGAGAGAGAATATTGGGGTTTAGGGTTTTATTCCAGTGCAAACATGTTCTGAGGATGTGCGTGTAGTGAATTCTAATTCATAAAATGACGACAGAGTACTTGTTAAATCAAATCAGCAGCACCATCTGCTGGCCACACTTTGATAGGACAAGAAGCAGAATGACATCACTGCTTACTCCACTGCTCCTAAGCTCTTATAAGGTCTCAGATAATATTCCCTTAACTTTTCAGAATATCAACGTCATTCAATAAGGCTTAAAAGTGAGAAGGACAGCATATCAGCTTTGACTGCGATTGATGAAAAGTTATTAAGAGGTGGAGGCTGTTCTTAGGTTTTAGTTAATCTTAACAGTCTCTGAATGTCAGGCTCAATATCAATGGTGGGGAACATCTTGCTGTATCTTTTAAAGGGCTCTCCCTCCGGCCCGATGAGAAACTTCTCAAAGTTCCAGGAGACGTCCGTCCTGCTGATGGGACTCCAAACCAGCAACTTGGGGTCCTGCATGAGGGAGGTGGAGTCATCATCAGGATAGGGGAGCTTGTCTTTGAGGTAGGCAAAGACTGGATGTGTGCGTGTCCCGTTGACGTCACACTTCTCAAAGATGGTGAAGTTGGGTTGAAAGCCGCCGCCCGGACGAACATGCTGCAGGGAATTCAGGATCTCACCATTGCTGCAGTTCTCCTGCAAAACAGTGTGCATTTGTTTTATTTTCCAGTGGTTTTATACTCCATAGCAATCTTATAAAAACTTTAAGGTCATAGTTTGCCTATAGTTTTGGTGATAACTGGAATGGTTACAGTGTACCAAGCCAGCTGCACTGGCTCATTACTTTAATGACAAAAATAATGAGAAACACACAATTCATAAAATAAGGGATTGAAATTCACTTTAAACATCTGATGAAATTCAGGTGACTAATAATAACAATAATAAGTAGTTATATGTAGTTTTTCTTCTTCATAAATATATATATATATATATATATATATATATATATATATATGTGTATATATATATTTATAAAGAAAATAAATCTACAAATATATTTTTTTGTTATTCATCTGAATTTCAAGAGATATTGAAAGAGAATTTCAATCCCTTATTTTATGAATTATATATATATATATATATATATATATATATATATATATATATATATATATATATATATATATATATATATATATATATATACACACAGTTTCAATATGAATTGAATTGATTGTGAGGTCAACCCAATGCTGCTTCACTGACCTGATACCCAAACTGGTTACAGGGGAAAGCCAGGACCACGAAGCGGTGGGGGTACTTGCTCTGAAGCTGGTTGAGCTCGCTGTAGTCCCGGGTGGTGGTGCCTCAGAGAGAGGCCACATTCTCGATCAGGACCACCCGTCCCCGAAACACATTGAAATCCAGCGAGTCCCCCTCCAGCGTGGTGGCTCTCAGGTCGTAGAAGGTCTTGGCGATGAACGTCATCTTGCCGCCTGTGCTTCCTCACTGGAGGCAGCCGGGATCTCCACCTGTGACTGTATCCAACCGCTTGGTCACCTGAGCCCTCTCATGGGTGTCAAATGGCTACAAGAAACTGATCTCCTCCTCACAGACATTACTCTTCACAACTTTCAGGTAGTTGGATTGTAAAACCACTTAAATACATAAAGAAGTATTTTGAGCTTTTGAAAGGGGGTTTAC
The DNA here is from genome assembly GCA_036178185.1 of Liparis tanakae. Classification (NCBI taxonomy): domain Eukaryota; kingdom Metazoa; phylum Chordata; class Actinopteri; order Perciformes; family Liparidae; genus Liparis; species Liparis tanakae. The sequence goes on from CM070093.1 coordinate 9,436,830, forward strand.
GTTTTAGAATGTCTCTGTTGGTAATCATTGGAAGTTAAAGTGAGTGAGTGTTATCCCCGGTATGTATTTGACATGGTCATTGTAAAGAGAAATAGCATGAATTATGGGGTGCATTTGGGTTCGGCATCTCTATGACATGTTTCAGATTTCTCAGTGGTTAAAAATGTAACATGTCTTTCACAGCAGCTGATGAAAAATAAATGAACCCGTCTGAACTCTATCTAACTAACCTAACCAAGTGACCCAGCAAAGGCTCATATACCCATACACCCAATACATCGGTTTTAAATCTGGCAATTTATTAACAATATGTTAAAATTACATATCATGTGGCACCTCAGCAAACCCTGAAACATCATTCTGAGCAGCCGGCTTAAATGTGTAACACACAGCAGGCAATGCCATTCACGTTCAGAACCAAAACTAACATGTACATTACATTCAGGGTGGAAAACAACATGCACTGCATTCAGAAAGGTCACTGGACATGACACAGCACCGTCTCCCTTGAGGAAATAAGCCCATTGTGTAAAAGAATCCACCGCTGCTTGGTTCGAGTTTCGAGGCGTAAATAATTCAACTCTGTCCTCTGGCTGCCTTGTGTTAGCATATATATATATATATATATATATATATATATATATATATATATATATATATATATATATATATATATATATATATAACACATGCATATATACATACACATAGCACGTGCATTGATAGCTCCAACGCTCAGTGTCATGCAACAGAAACCGCCCCCTGCTGGTCGCTGCTGCTAACTGCAGCTAGCGTCTCACATACTTACAAAGCACCCATTGAGCACCCTTTTGGCCAGATGACCCCAGTATCTATGAAGGAGGCGGAGGAGGGCTGAGTGGGGAGCATATGTCTTAAGGTAAAGTACGAGCCATAGTACTGCAACCTTTCCTTCTCCTAACAGGCGCAGGCCTTCCGAATGGTGTCGCATTCGGAGCCTTCGCTGCCTTTCTCCTCTTCCAAAGCGGCCTTCTCCAGATAATCGTCCAGAGAACCCAACAAGTTATCCACGTCTTTCTTGTGAGCCTGCAGCACCAGTTCTGTCACTCGAGTGAAGGCCTGAAGGAAGTAGGAAGTGAAAAAAAACAAGATAATACATTATAGTTGGTTCCCCGCAGTATTTGTGCACATCAGACACTTTCTCTGGCCATGACCTTGAACCCTACCTCACTGATTTTACTGCTGGTGGAAGCACTGGTCTCAAAGAACTCCATCCCATAGGTCTCTGCTAGCTGCAGTATGCAGGTATGATATGGTACGAAATAGTATTTTATAGCTGTAGTTCATTTTTGTGAGAACATTATTACAGGGTTTAGGAGACTGCGTGTTAGTATTTATTAACTAGCCTAACAATTAGTTTTTAAAGAAATATTCATACAAATGAACTGACGTGCTGTGTCCAAAATATTTATAAAATAATGATCACTAATTATATAAGTTGTATGCAAAAATAGACCATGACAAAAATCCTAATAAAACCCACAAAATAAGGTTAAAGCGAACCTTGCTTCCTTGGGCCTTTGGTACCTGCCTCCTGAGCTCCTCGTCAGACTTGTTTCCCACCAAGATCGTCCGCACCTCGTCCGGGGCGTACTGCAAAACGCCGGCAGAAAGAAACAGACAGTTCCGGAGAGATCGGCGGCCTCATAATCTTGCATCTACCATGCAGGTGTTTATACCTCGTCCACGTCACTGGCCCACTTCACGATGTGCTGGAAGGACGACTCGCTCGTGATGTCGTATACAAAGATGACGCCCTAGACGAGAATTCACGAAGAAGGGTTCGAATGAATGCTAGAGACCCATGAAGGCAACATGTTCAGATGGGGTGGGGGTCGGGGGGGGTCACCTGTGCCCGTCTGTAGTACTGCTTGGTGATGGTCTGATAACGTTCCTGACCCGCCGTGTCCCTGCACACAGGACCACACACACACACACACACACACACACACACACACACACACACACACACACACACACACACACACACACACACACACACACACACACACACACACACACACACACACACACACACACACACACACACACACACACACACACACACACACACACACACACACACACACACACACACACACACACACACACACACACACACACACACACACACACACACACACACACACACACAAAGATTACCCAGCATGCAGGTCAGCATACTGCACACGCAAAACTAATTTGACAAGACTTACCATATTTGTACTCGCACCTTGATTCCATCTACTTCTAGTGTTCTCATTTTAAAATCAACTCCTACGAAATAAAAAAAGGAGAACAATGACATTTCATATTGAGTGAAAAGTAGAGTCGACGACTCAAAACCGAAGCAAACACCTTCACAAGGTCAACCTGGGGTCACTTCACGGCTGTGACAACGTGGTGAACAATAAGCTTTGTGCTATTTTACATGAGCAGTTGTGACACTATTATCCCTCGTGAATAGTGTCTCAGGCCCTGCATGCCGGCAGCTTTTAAGTCCCCGGGTCTCCACAAGTTGCAAATTAAACAAGAGCTAAGAAATGTACCAGAGTAGCACCAGCTGCCAACAAGACTTATGGATACATTAAAGGAAAGATAATATACTGCTCATATACTTAAATCACTTCTCATTTAGTTTTTCTGTCCACACTAAAAAAGGATGTATTTATGTTGTTCATGCTACACACTGTCTGCATTAGTGTAGTTGGATTGCAGTTTTGAGATTATCTATCCTAAATGTACTATATAGAATAATATTTAATTAATGATTCATTCCTGATTATTCAATTTGATGTAATATCGCGAGAAAATGATGAAAAGTAGCTTCCCAATAAACAAGCTAACCACATCTTCAAAGTGCTCGTTTGAGCACCAGTCCGAGAGCCGGAGGTCACATGCCACAGATTAACCGAGTAGAGAAAGGTCTGGTAAATAATTAAATATATCCACTTTTAATGCATATATTTACTCACATTTCTCAAGAAGTCAAAGGCAATCAAATATATATTTATATAATGGGATAGTCTTAATCTGATTACTCTGTATGTGTGTGCATGCATGCAAACATTGCATCATCAGCGGATATAGCTGGAAATATATATAACGTATTTTTTCTCATTTTACACTCAACATTCTAAATTAATTGATAACCTACTCAGTAGTTCTCATTTGACATGTATTTAATTCCCACACGAGTATACACAAATATGCTTTAGCATGTGGTTATGTCAAATAGACTATATGGTAATTAAATTAGCAGAAACATATGGTCACGTATATTGTTATCGAGATGAAATGACCTTTATCGGAATGAAAAATGTTGTCCATATCACCCAGATAATGTAAATTATTGCTTGAAAAATAAAATAAAAACAAAATAAAATCAATGTTAAGGCTCAAGTGTTAAATGCATTAACAATGGCCCTGTTCTATATTAAAATGTCCCAGTGAGCCATAACAGTTTGACTGTAAAGATTAATTTACTGCCAGTCAATAATTGAGTTATTGATTAGTGTCTCTGCTCTACTACTGCATATCCAAATAGGGATTTGAATGTTTTTTATTGAAAAAGTGGCTTCTGTGCATCTCAGTAAAATGATATTTCAAGTAAAATGATGTCCCTGTTCACCTTTATATAGAAGGAGAGGATTTTGTCTCCAGGTTGTATTCTGCTACAGAAATCTGCATTTGAACAGTGCTTCTTGTGGAACAAAAAGCTTCTTTAACACCTCGGTACTGACAAAAGCTTGCATTAAAAACATGCCATTTGTGCCTTACTTATGTGTGTTTGTCATATACCCAACGTGTGTGTTCAGCTTCTTGCTCCCACAGCTCTCTGAAACACACTGTGCTCGAGAGTAATGTGGGTGCAGATCAGGAGGGAAGCTGACTAATGTCTACCAATAATAACTGCCATCCTGCACCTCAAAGGGAGGAGGTTTCATGTACAATGCACTTGCACTCCTAACTGGGTTTAATCCTATGCAAAGCACTCCTGCGATCCAGCTCTTCTCACTCTGGATTTACTCAGACAGCACTTCTTTTTGCATTTAGTTTTTACAGTCACACACATGTAGCCTCCCATGGAAGTATGTGTCAAGTCTGCCAACTGTGTTACTTTGTTAATGTGGACATAATTTACACTATTGTGTGTAGCAGCTTCACACTGAGTCATTAGTTTATCACACAGTCTGAGCACTAATTTCCATTGTTCCTAAATATCATAACAGGATATGAAACACTGAAGGCAGAGCAACTGTATTTTCCTGTGAAACTTTCCTTTCCATTGTAGTGACTATGACAATTAAAACCCATGCTTTCAGACCTCTCCTGCAACCTTACGTATATTTCTTGGAAGCATATGTCTGTAATGCATTATTAATATTCCAGGCGAGCTGTCCAAGCAATTGTCAGGTTTTTCAGTGAAGTTTCAGGCCTGTTATGGCCTGAGGGTATTTGTACTAATCCCACTAGCTGAGTGGGCCTGCTTATACTTTAACAAAAGGCAAAACACTCAGCTCTTCTGAATATCATACTGTACAAATAAATAATTAAAATGAATTGAGTGATGTATCCGGTTCAACTCGGAGCAATAGGATGAGCGTGTGAACAACAGGCGCCAGTGAACACTTGTTGGGTGGCTTACCGATGGTGGAGATGTGAGAAGGGTCGAAGTAATTCTCCGTGAACCTGCGCAGCATGCACGTCTTCCCGACGCCCGAGTCTCCGAGCATCAGCAGCCTGAACAGCACGTCGTACTGCTTAGCCATGACCAGCGACTACAACGGAGAAGAAGGCATGAGCACGGCGCATAGGCGCACTGTAGCTGTATGCTGCTTTCAGGGGCCCTCGGGAAAAAAAACTTTTCTCGGAAACGTCAGCTACAAGTAAAGTTCTAATTCACAACTCGCAGCATTTTATATAAGATGGTTGGTTTTAAAAAAAAATAGACATATTATATATATATATATATATATATATATATATATATATATATATATATATATATATATATATATATAATAGCAAGTTATATTGTTGTTCCATCCGAGTTTATCACATTATAGGTTAAAGATGGTAGGAACATGACGCTGATTAGTGTGTATGTATTTAATTCATATGTTTTTAGTGTTCATGTATTTAATTCACATAATGATTTTAATGGCCACTATCTTCTCATTTAAAGACTTTACCCTGCGCAACAAAGATGAAGTTATTTCATTTTGAATGTACGTGCTTGTTTTCGAAGTCACTACCTACGTCCCCTGGAGGCAGCACACGACCTGCATCGTTGAAGAGGCTGCCTCTTGCAGTGTGGTGTTAGCTGGGACACACATCACACAGGAGCTGATCCTAAAAACAATGTGTAAACAACATATATATGCAGAGCTATATCCAGGTATTAGATAGACTCAAGTCATGAGACCGCATCCCCTCAATGTAACCCCACCCTCCCCAGAACGTGTTGGCTTAACACCAACACAGGTGTTCACGTTTCACATTATTATACATCGGAAACAATGTACAAAATGTAATTTTCTTTTTATGTTGTTCATCCACACTTCCAGTGCAGACTTTTGCCATAGAATACTAAATATCTAATCCAAAGCCATTTATTATTGATGCTATC